>OV725077.1:243627553-243875053 GCA_928085145.1 Nezara viridula
TTTATGAGACAAACCAAAATAACAATTAACCAAACATTGTTGAAAATAAAAATAAAATAAATTAACACTCTGGCATTAACATATTGTATAGTTTATTTATTATTTCAAGCATTGATGATTTTTTTAAATCATAGTTATTATGTGATTTTAGATTATTGAGTGTGGGACCTGTAAATTTTTTTTTAATTAAGAATTATCGATGCAATCTGCAAATGTGGGTGGAACTTTTTCGCATTATAGTATTTGCTGATAAAGAAAATTCGTGGAAATCAAGCCCATATATGTTGAGGGATTATAGAATTTTCAAAATAGGCTTCTTCCAGAGATTTTATTCTCATATGAAAATGTTTAGACCTTTTAATATAGATATATTTAAGCAAATGAAAACGTTGAAGAAGCTATACTGACCTTACTTGTCAGACGTTTTTTAATAAATAATATGTATGTTTAGGCAATCGGGTTTATTATAATACATCTCAGATCATGGAAAAACAGGAAATACAAGTCTCACAATAATTAATTGCAGTCATTTTATCTGAAAACAGGGATACTGTTACTTTAAAACATATAATTTTTAAAAAAGTTTTATCTCAAAATTGTTGTAAGAAGATTTTGTAAAAGTGAGATAGCAGTAGTATAGTTGGAAGCTGGATTAAAAAAAAATCGCGAATAATTTATTATTTTATTAAAAACAGAACAGCTTATTTTAAGCGATCAAAAGTCCTCTCTATATAATTTTAACAATGATAAACTCTATGTTTGTTTAAAGTAAATTTCATCTTGTTTACAATGAAGTAATAATTTTTTTTTTGTTTTTTGACTATAAAATATGTGTTTGCGCCTGTCAACAATAAGTTGACAATCAGCAAATGTGATGGCGATAATGATATAATGACATGACAGGCATGGGGAAGGAAAGTACTCAGCAGTACCTCTTCCCTAACCAATTACTTAGGTTGTCTAAGGAAGGAGATCCCTCATCCAACGCCTTTTTAGTCTCCTGCTCATGTTCTGAGGTATGTCAGCTGTGGCCATATCTCTAATTAGTCTGTTATTATGTCCATTTAAAATTGTGCAGAATCGTTGATATAGGGTCGTTAAATGTTGGTCAACTGTTGGAAAGTGGAAGTCAGTATGTAGAGTTTTGTTAGTCACGTACCAAGGTGCTTTTGTTATGAGTCGCAATAATTTTGGATGGAAGATTTAAAGTTTTTGTAGGTGGGTCTTTTTAGCGATGCCGTATATTTGTGATGAGTATGTCCATATGGGCTTAAGTAAGTATGTATATGTATTCAGTTTCTGTTTTAGTTTTAGTTTTGAAGATTTGGCAAAAAGAGAGTAAAGTAGTTTGAGTCGTTTGTTAAGTGTCATACGTTTCATTTTAACATGTGGGCCCCATGTCATCCTTCTGTCGAAGGTGAGTCCAAGGTAAAGTACCGTGTCCGTTTGAGGAATTGGATTGTTGTCAATATAAACTGGAGGACAGGTGTTTTTCCGAAGAGTAAATGTTATATGTTTGGATTTGTCATGATTAAGTCGAATTTTCCATAGTGTGAACCGATCTTGTAGTTCAAGCAAATGATGTTGTAGAGTTAGTGAGGCCTGTGTAGGGTCTTGATGTTTAGTGAGGATTGATGTATCGTCTGCATATGTAGCTGTCAAGATCTCATTAATGATTAATTACTGTTGAAAATTGGCCCATTGTTTATATGAAATTTTTCGGTCTACTATCGCTCATATAAAGATTTCACCTTAACTTACGGTACACCTCAACATAGAAAGAAATAATCAATTAAAAACATTTGCAAATATTCACCATCAGAATTAAAGCTGTGGTTTACATTAATGCTAAAAATGTCTCTTAAATGTTTATTACAGGTACAGTTATCTTCATATTTTCAATAAGGTCATAGGATCTATTTTACAAAAATGTTTTTTTTTCTCATTTAACTTCTTTAAGTGACAGATGTCCGTCATTGATTTGAGGCTACTCAATTTTTTTAAATGGGTATTTTATACCACAACCTACCATTTTTACTTTTACTTGCCTATAAATTAAAATATCTTAAATATGAAATAATTTCCACTCGAGGTAGTTTGATAATACTCAATTGGTTCTGACTCAGCTATTGAAGTGGCGAAGATAAGATTCGAATATTCTGGTGCTGTTGGGTATCACAGAGCATCGTGGTCACGCAGACATGAAATGATATCACATTCAAGTGAGGATCGTTACAAAGTGTTTTCTACATCTTGTTGTTTGCCAACTACTTCGCCATAGTCAGAATTCCATTTAGGACAAAAGCACCAATATCTGACTTCCATTTTGAAAAATGACAATAATATTCCAATCCCTTCTAAACTTCTATTCAGGCTGTCTCAATTCTTAATAGCCAATTGGAGATGATTATTAACAAAATTTCCAAAAATAAAATAATCTGAAGTATGGACAGATTTCGAACGAAAAAGGAGTATTTTCAGTGAACCAGATATATATTTATTAATAACTTAATTATTACAATTAAAAATATTTAGTTAGTTACGTAATACTAAAATGATTAATTTATATATCTTTGTTATAAACCATTTAGTCCGTGGTACAGACTCCTTTTTATCAAAATATTAATATCAAAATATCTCATCGTAACCTACAAATATTTTTCTTACGAATATTCTTGGAATTGGGGCGTTTTCAATCTAGAGATCGGCAAACTTTGTGAATTTAATTAGGCTCTAAAAACCGTACCCATTTGCTTTCAACTTGAATCGTAAGATAACTTGAGCTAAAAGTCAAGCAAAAATGTGGCCTTCAAAAATATTGAGCCGTTTTGCGTTACCTACACAAATCAACCATATTAAAAGGTAGAGAACTTCGAAATTCGGCATTTAAGGCTGATTTTTGAATTTGATAAATGATAATAAGACATAATCGACATTAGAGAACAACCGAAAAAAATTTTAAATCGTTAATATTGTGATGTCAGGAGACAAACGCGGCTCTGTTAAAAACTTTATACCACAACTACACAAAACACCTTTATTCCTCTAGAGAAACCTCACACAATCAGGAACACTACTTCTGGGTAACCTCATCCAAACCCACCAGTTTTGTTTACAACAGCTGAGCAGTGCTGCTAGATAACATGCCTTAACTCTACACACTCCCACCTTTACAATTTATGATTTAAATTGTGAACTGATTTAAAATAACATAATAAAATTTAAAATATTCAATACAAAAATTTACAGGTCAAATCATTAATTTAATAACACTTAATAAACTACTTTAACAAATATTTTCTGCTTCCTTTTTTAGTCTTGATAAGATCACTGATTAATAACATTCCGAAATACACCACTTAAGAGATACCTCATCAGAGCAATTCAAGAGCTCTATAAAAATATAAAGGGGGCTATAAAAATAGGAGATAGAGTGTCTAGAAGCTTCTTCATTAACAAAGGATTGAAACAGGGCTGCTGCCTTTCACCCCTGATTTTCAACATTTACATAGAACAAGCCCTTAAAAACTGGAAAAGATCGTGCTGTGGAATGGGTGTTCAAATCGGGAATGATGTCATCTACAATTTGCAGTATGCCGATGATCAAGTCATAATCGCATCGGATCCGGATGATGTTAGCTATATGATGAAGAAGTTGCTAGACACGTATTCCAGATGGGGTCTGAAAATCAGTGAAAGTAAAACAGAGTATATGGTTTTCAACGCTCCAAATTTGCCCCTTGAAATTGATGACTGGACGCTAAATGTCAGCCAGCAGTTCAAGTACCTCGGATACTGGCTATCTTCAAAGGGTGGTAGTGAGGTTGATATCGAACATAAAATAAATAATGGGAAAAGAATAATAAGTTCGATAAATTCAACCCTATGGAGTAAAGAGATACGATTAGAAACTAAAAAGAAGATATACCATTCCTTTGTAGAAAGCGTAGCCACTTACGGATCAGAAGCCTGGACACTGACAAAAAAGATGGAAAATAAGCTGCTTTCCATGGAAATGAATTTCTGGAGAAGAAGCTGTGGCATATCCAGAATCGAGCGGATCCCAAACGCCGCTATTAGAGACAAGGTCGGATGTCAAAAGAACATCCTTCACCTGATCGGGACCAAACGGTTAAAGTGGTATGGCCACTTAATGCGGATGGATGAGAACCGCTGGCCAAAGAAAATCTATAACTATATGCCACCTGAAAGAAGGAAGCGTGGAAAGCCAAAGAAGAAATGGACAGAGGACGTGGAAGAAAGCATGGCAGCCAGAGGGCTTCGTGAGGGAGATTGGATGGACAGGGAGCAGTGGCTTTTGGGTGTTGGGGATATGACTACTTAAGTTGTGCAAAACCCAAATAAAAAAAATAAAAAATACACCACCCATCTTAGCGGTTGTTTCTTCTTCTCTTGCAGTTTTGTAAAACTTCTTTAGAGTACAATTACGAATTTTTTAAACCAGTTGTATCTTGTACTCCTCTCCTTGTACGTTTCTAAGATCTGGTTCTGAAGGGTACCATTGGCTGACGACAGACCTGATATTATATCTTATGATGTGCTTGGAAGGATTGTTCTAGCTATATTTGTGGCGGATGGTTTTACTCCAGGGGGTAATACAATGCGTGGAATTACTGTTTTAACTGGTACTAATACCTTCTTGGTGGTACCATCCTCTGGACGACCCCTTTGTAAAGTATTGTAAGGGGTCGAAGATATTCCGGCTTAACCTGAATGTAGAGACTCACTTGCACTAGAGTCGAAGCGCTGTAAAGGACTCCCTCTCGTAGTTCTTTAAATATAGCCTCCTTTGTTTTCTGAAGTGATTTCAGACATCACATAGTGTGGAAATTAAGCATAATGAGTGCTGAAGAGTTGAAAACTGCCAAATAGTTAACAAAGCCTCAGTTGTTTCTGAAGTCAGCGTTTAAAAATAGGTCCTCGCAAAGCGATTTGTACAAATATTTTGGTCTATTATGTTAAATGGAATATTGTAATCTAAAAAGGAAAAAATATTAATTTCTTCCTTACATAATACATAGGATCTACTTATTTCCACATTGCTTTGCTATTTCTTCTCAAAACAAAATTTTCTGCTAATTATTCGTACAGACCAACTAGTTTTCATTACGTTTAGACATTTCTTCATGTTCGATAAAAATCGTGACTACCTTCACATAGTGACTACCTACAATAAAATTGGTTTTATAAGTCCTTTCTCGTTCGGAACAGAGAGTATGTATGAGTATGAGTAGTATGAGTATGCATTAAGAACTTAGACATCCTGTATATATATATATATAAATGAATGTATGTCTGTCAGTCCGTCTGTTTGTCCTTAGTGCATTACTAAACCATTCAACCGATCGCCATGAAACTTTGGGAAGTTGTTCCGTACACTCCTGGGATGGTTTCTGGCATAGTACTCCTGTCTTAAAATAATTTTATATATGTAAAAAAAATAAAAATGTAAATGTTTTTCTGTTCAAAGCCGCAAAAAATGTGTCGCTATGAACTGTAACGCCAAAACGGCTTTACCGATTTTAACGAAACTTGGCTAATGTCTTCCTCTTGAAACCCTTTTAATTTATCTGTATAACATACTTTCCCGAAAACAAGCTGAAAAATGTTACGATGAATTCAATATTTTATTTGACGATAACTAAAAAAAAAAACACAATTTTTGATTGATAATACCCACATTTATTTGAAAGATTCCTGAATTGCTGGCAAAATAAAAAAAAAATCATCGAAATCGGACGGTTCGTTGCAGAGTTATTGAATTTTAAACATTTACTGCTTTCTCTTCAGAAAATGCCATTTGCTATTGCTTGCTCACTACCGAAGGTAGGCAAGCAATTTTTTTTTTTTTTTTTTTTTTTTTTTATTGATTATTCGAAAATTTTATAATTACCACAGTAATTGAAATTATCATTTGAAGAATTTATATGATTCTCCTTATGTAGGTCAATACTATTATACGTTTTTTAAATTAATTTTTTAATTTAGTTTTATAAGTTCAACTCTGACTGAAAATTCGAAAATTCGAAAATTCTTTCCTAATAGTAGAATTTGTGTAGAAAAACAATCTTTTCGGAGGGTAAACAAATTCAAATTCCTTGACTGCACGATAATTCCAATGAATGGCCAACGTTTGAAAATAGAACACTGAATACAGAGAATTCTTCTATTTTTCAAAGTTATTTAATTACTGAAAAATCTCAAATGGAGAATGTACAATGCTATGATAAAGTCAGTTTTTACTTAATAAAGTCAAATTAATACCCGTTGTGCATTCCCTAGAATCTTGGTAAGTATACAGTTATAGGATACATTAAGCCACCCACAAATTAATAGATGTGTGTTATAAATTTTGAAAAAAGAAAAAATGAATTTTTGCGTAAGTTAGACTTATTATTATTAAAACACTATAATAAAATTATAGCTAATTATATAATATTTATAACATTATTATTATAATTATTAGAACTATAACATTATAATTATTATAAAATTATAGTTAATTATATAAAGTTATTATTAAAACATTATTATAAAATTAATTCTGAGGAGAAGAAAGGAGATTGCTGCGCTTACCTCAGTAATCGATGTCTAATTGGTGAATGGAGATATCGATAACGCTTTATAAACTGTGTTTAATATCAGCTATCTCTTGTTGACATCCAAAGATTACAGTTATTTATATTCCACTCTTAATTCATTTTTTCCGCGTTGTATTATATTATCGCAATATATATATATATATATATATATATATATATATATATATATATATATATATATATATATATATATATATATATATATATATATATATATAGAGAGAGAGAGAGAGAGAGAGAGAGAGAGAGAGAGAGAGAGCGAGAATGAGAGAGAAGGTGAGTCGGGAATAACAGCAAAGAAGTATAATATAATAAATAATATAATATGATATAATAAAATTAAATAGAGAAATTTAAAATATATTTATAAAGCTGCTATCCATACATTAAAATATTGGCATAATAGTGGCGGTTACATAAATTCAATCTATGAAATGAAAACAAGGAATTGGCTTTTTAATTCACAACCGGAGGATTTTTCCAGATTAGCTTCATTAAAAATGCATTTCGAAATTATTTTCTAAAAGACTGATTTTTTGAGGATATATTTTCTACTTAAGGTACAGTATTATGCAGAAGTCGTGTTTGATATGGACTTTTTTTTTTATTCCATAATACTTCGACGACCTAACATCGCCCACCAATTGCTAGTTCAACTGATCCATGCGCAGTCGCTATCCAGGCTGGAGCTAATCCTTGGATAACAAGTTGTGCTGGAAGCAAGCAACTGTGTCCAGATAAGGCTGCGAATGATTTACGGCAAGTTTAGTCAACCTTGGACCGAATTATAATTTAATTTGATTTATGGAGGGGAAGGTCGTTACAGTTCCTATCAAGATGTAAATAAGCATACAAACAATATATAACAATGCACAACAATATATATATATATATATATATATATATATATATATATATATATATATATATATATATATATATATATATATATATATAGGATCTCCCGCAATTAGAAGGAAACATTTAAAAAGGTGATAGTCAGTGGCTAATCCGGGAATATTCTTATTGGGGCGCACTTGTGGAACATGTGAATTCTTTACAATCAAGGCGTATATACATACAAATACATATATATATATATATATATATATATATATATATATATATATATATATATATATATATATATATATATATATATATATATATATATAAAATAATGAAATATGTATTGTACTTTTTACTTTATATAATGACCAAAACAAAATGATAAATAAAAGTTAATAAAATAAGTTTTAATAAATATAATTTTCCATAGGAATTTTTATTTATTGGGCGCCTGGCTTACCAGCCTTTCATCTCTCAAGAGATAAATCTAGAAAACGTAAAGTACTTACTCATTATATGTTCATCATTAAATATTTATTCTACCATGATAGCTCAGGTGAGAAAGGGTTAGATTGGATATTTTTATAAAACAGCAAAAAAGGTTAACAGATCTATTTATACAAAGAAATATTTACAGAATAAATACTATGTACAATAAAAAAAAATAAAATACAAGAAAAAAGAGATAATTTAAACATAATTACTATATACAATTAAAGATAAATAGGAAGATATATAAGGTAGTAAATATAGTAAAAATGTAAAAAAAAGATGCTTATTATATATACAATATTATGACATGCCACATCTAAACATCAAGAAAAGATAGTCAAGATACAAGAGATATAAGATGTAAGAGCACATGCACATGCTAAAATATGAAATTAGTAATCTGGCACAGGAAACAAAAGAGAGAAGAGTTCTATTTTTTTTTTCCAATGCTTCCTCAATATTGGCTACAATATCTATATGAAATACATGCTAAAGGAAAGTGTGGCGACAGCGGGCGTTCAAAATATGAACAACCAATTCTGCACAACCTTATTTTCAAAGGCTCTGGAGTGTTATTAATTAATTTAATTTCAAAATGTTAAAATGAGAAAATTCTTGAGAATAAACATGTTGAATGATATGTTATGTTAAATAAGAAAAAAATCCATGTGTATAAATAAGTGCTGAATAGCAGTAATTCTATATATTGAGAAAAAATAACAAATGAGATAGTACATGATACAAAATAAATGTATCGTACGTCCTTAAAAAAAAAATACAAATAGTTCCTGGTCCTGAAGAGTGTTAATCTCTACTCAGTCGAATCTTTTTTTTTTTATTATTATTATTAATACATAACATAAAATTGGACATAAAAATTACATTTGCGATCTGCAAATTTCTTTGCAATGAGCAAATTTTTTGGCAGCTTCACAGCGTCCCATCACAATCCAGGAAATACATCAGTTCAGCAGGTCTCTTGGCCACCGCCTATCGTCGAGGTGGACTCTACGAGTTTCTAGTGCTTTTAAGGTTTTCTGTCAGAGGATTTGTGTTGTATGTTAGTCTTTGGTGAATGTTATTGTAGTTTTCTTTTGCAGTGTCTAAAATTGTTGGGATGTTCAAGTCTTTGTGTAATCTATCGTTTGCGACCTAAAATGGTGCGTCAACTATCCTTCGTAAAATTTTGGATTGGAAAGACTGGATTTTTTTAATATTAGCAGAACCCCTCAATTCTATGTCATAAGTCCAAATTAGTTTTAGTAAAACTTTATAGAGTCGTAATTTGTTAGTCAAAGATAATTTTGAAGGTCTGTCAAGTAACCTAGATAAAAGACCGTATCGTCTGTTTAATTCCATATGTTTTTGTAATGTGTGTCATCCAAGTTAGTCTTTTGTCGAGGTAAAAACCCAAATATTTAATTACATCGGATGCAGGAATTTCAATGTTATTAAAATATATTTCGAGGGAAGGGGTATGATTAAGAATGAATACTACGTACACACTTTTTTTTTCATTCATTTTCATTTTCCACCTTGTGGCACTATCAGCAATATCGTTCAAGGGGTCGAATCTAAGGCAATTAATGAGAGTCAATCAAGAATATTACTGGCCCTAGAAATTGACTGTTGGAGACGATCACGTGGTGGCTCTCGCTTTCAAAAAGTTCCAAACCGTGAAATAAGGGAACGAGTAGAACAAATGGAGAACGTCCTCCACACCATTGAAAATAAAATGCTGAAGTGGTATGAACATGAGATGAGGATGTAAGAGGGACCTAAGAGCCTAAGCGAATTTGGGATTGGAAACCAGAAAGAAGTCGGAAGAAAGGCCAGCCAAAGAGAAACTGGTGTGAGGGCGTAAAGGAAGGAATGATGAACAGCGGCATACGTGATGAAGACTGGCAGGACAGAAGAAGATGACAACAGCATATTCTTGGTGACGACATATGACCAATGTTCTAAAAGTCATGAAAAAATAAAAAAAATAAATAAAGGAAAAAATTAGAAAAGAAAGGAATTTCTCATAATGAAGAATAATCATTATGTCAATATATCAACAAAAACAATATGCAAACACAAAAAGATTCTGCCCCTTTTCTCCTCTATTATTCAACCGATTTTCTTCCTTTTTTTTTTAATAGCTATTGATGAGCTTTAGTGTTACCAATAAATAAAAATGTTAAATAGTATGTGAATAAAAATATTTTTTTTTAAACTTTTATTATGATATTTACAACTGTATTAGTATGAATACATCTAGTAAATTTGTACAGAGAAATATTATATAAAAATATAAATGGTAGTTTGTTCAAAGCAGCTAATCTCCGAAAGTTCTTCAGCGATTTCATAGAAATTTTGACACAACCTCACAATAATATTTAGAAGTTTCCTTTCCTTTGATAATATCAATAATGAAAGATTTTTTAATTTCCTACAAAATAAAAAAAAATCATCGAAATCGTACTATTTGTTGCAGAGGTATATCGTTTTAAATATTTAGTACTTTTTTTTATTGTAAAGTCGATTTCCTTTATTTTGTTTTTTTTTATAAATCAAAAACTTTACATTTAATGTAGTAATCGGGACTATTATTTGAAGAGATGATATCATTGAATGTTAGTTTAATGTTACCTCATAAATTAAATTCTATATTTATACTCATTGTTAACTTAAATACTGCACAAGCATTAGTTAATGGAACACCACAGAGAGTGAAGTACTAACGGAAGCTACTTTAAATAAAAGTATTTTAATTCCAACAATTAATTTAATATTTTTTGACAAAATACTTCCATTCAAATTTCGAAGAACAATGTTATTAATAGCTGCATTTGCTATTACCATAATCAAATCGCAGGATAAAAGTTTTGGAAAAATGCGTGTATTATTGTGACGTCCAGTAATTTCGCATGGAAAATTATATGTGGCAGCAATTAGAGCTCGTTCATTTAAAATATTGATATTTATATTTTCAATGGCAATGGACGTCTATGTACTAAACGATAACAGATACTCAATTGGAATTGCTAATTTAAATTTATTTTTGACTTGATTGATCATAACATTAATTTATTATGATAATAGCACACATAAATTACAATGGATTTTAAATATTTTTAATGAGTCTATTTTGTATTACTTTTAAATAATTTTAAGTAGTTTAAGCTCGATATTTAATTTAAATTGAAATTTTGTTTATATTAATGAGCATTTATGAATCGTGATTTTCTCTTTATTTATTGAATTTATTTTTTATTTAATTATATGTTTTCCTCATATTTTTAATGGCTATGGTCGAATTTCGACCACTGGACGAACAATAGTAATCTATTTCGTCTATTTCAAAATCAAGATAATATTATTAGTAAAAAGTACAAATGTACAGAACTACAAAGTACAAGTACTAATATATATTTTATGGATTGATAAGAAAAAAACTGGTGCTCACAACACAAAACTTTCACTTACCTCTTTACTTTGAATAGACATTATTTTCTGGCAATGCTGGGCTATTATAAAATTTTTGAAGTGAATTTTAAACGGAGCTAAACCTTAAAGCTTACAGATAACAAGTCATTAAGACCATTATACTTACAAAAAGTCTATTTATAATATTGATGGTAGGCAATAAAAATCTAGTCACTCCAGCTGCTTTTATAACCACACAACTTCAGCCTCTGAGCCTTTCAGTTGACAGAATGACTAACTCCAATTTCAATATTTTTGGGTAATGTCATTTTTTTTTTTTTTAATTTCTTTATTGAGTATTATAACAATCTGTCTGTTCGACATTGGTTATAGTGAGGTAGGATGACATTCACACCATATGTACAAAAAAATAAAATAAATAGAACAAAATAATAATCAAAAGTATATACAATAGACAATAAAATAAAATAACCTAAAAAATAAGAAAATTAAAACTAAGGAAAAAAAAAAAATAACATGCATACCTATATACAATCAGGCGAGGGAACTCCAGGAGAACCCTGCGCTACTCTTCCAACCGCGTCACTGGTACTAAAGCCAGCGGAGATTGGTCGAGAGCACTTTAGCCACATACACACATGTCTTGAGTGAAGAATCTGGCCATTGCCAGAACTCCAATTTATATAATTTACAAAAGGTCGCGAGGCCACTGCCGTTTCAACCTTCTTGGAGGATTATAGGGATGGGAGATGCTTGATAGGGATTGTGCAAGAGGATTTGGGTGGTAAGTAAGGTTCTGGTGAAATTTGGAGAACTTTTCTGGGATAAGGTCTAGGACAAATGGGATGTTAAGGTCATGATGTAGGGTTTTGTTGGATACATAGAAAGGAGCATCGACTATTGTTCGAAGGACTTTAGACTGGAAGGATTGGATGCGCTTGATGTTAGAAAATTTTGCTGATCCCCACAGTTCTAGTCCGTAAGTCCAAATAGGTTTCAGTATTGTCTTGTAGATCAGTAGCTTGTTTTCAATGGAAAGTTTAGATTTTCTGCTTAGTAGTCGGTATAGTTGGCCGTATCGTCGGTTGAGTTCTTGTCTTTTGAGTCTAGTATGCGGGTTCCAAGTTAGTCTTCGGTCTAAATGAAAGCCAAGATACCGGACTGTGTCTGAATAAGGAAGCTGGATGGAATTAAAGAGTACTGGTGGACAGGAATTGCGTCGGAGTGTAAAAGTAATATGTTGGCATTTAGATTCATTAACTTTAATGCGCCAGTTATTACACCAGTGCTCAATCAAGGTGAGATGACTTTGGAGATTTAAGGATGCTATTTCGGGATCAGAGTTGGATGATAAGATTGCGGTGTCGTCAGCGAATGTTGCAAGAAAAGTATCGGGATGAACAGGGATGTCAGCAGTAAAGAGGATGTAAAGCACGGGACCCAAGACGCTGCCTTGGGGAACACCGGCTTTAACGGAGTAGATATTGGAAAATTCTGTTCCACAGCGAACTCGAAAGGAGCGGTCAGAGATGTAGGATCGGAGGACTAGGTACAAGGACGGAGGTAAATGGATTTTAAGCTTGGAGAGCAGTCCGGAGTGCCATACCCGGTCAAATGCCTGTGCAATGTCCAGAAAGGCACCCGAACAGTATTCCTTGTTTTCTAGGGCTGAGGAAATATGATCAACAACTCGGAGTCCTTGTTGAACAGTAGAATGTTGAGAGCGAAAACCAAACTGATGGGAAGGGATATTTTGGGATTCTATAATGGGTAGGATTCGTTTCAAAAGGATCTTTTCAAAAATTTTTGAAAGGATTGGGAGTAGGCTGATTGGTCTATAGGATGTTGAGCTATTGAGAGGTTTTCCTGGTTTTGGGAAAAGGATAATAGTGGAGTGTTTCCATAACAGAGGGAAGTGGGTGGTGCGTAGGATACAATTGTAGATATATGTAAGGAATATGACTGCTTTGGATGGAAGTTGTCGAAGGATTTGAGGTGTAAGGAGATCATGTCCAGGAGCTTTACGGAGGATTAGTTTTTTTAATTGAAATTTTACTTCGGAAGGATGAATAGCTTTTGGGGGCAAGGAAAGTGGGATTGGTGATGTAAGGAGTTCTTCTACTGTTACGGTGTGGGCAGGATGGGATTCCGGATGTGAAATAAATGTATTGGATAGGTGAATGGCGAACTCCTCAGCTTTATCTTCGTCAGATGCTGCCCAGGAGCCATCACCTCGTCGGAGAGGATGGGAAATGCGGTGAGGATTTAGGATTTTTGTTGTGGTTTTCCAAAGGGAATTGTCGCGAGAAGAGAGGGAGGATAGGTAGGAGTTGAAGGATTGTGATCTGAAGGTGGCTAATTCCAGTTTTAATTGTTTGCAGTAGTAATTATAGGAGCAGCGGTCGGTAGGATGTCGGGTTCGTTGCCATAATAATCTGGCACGGCGTTTGGTGCGGATTAGGTTAAGGAGGTGTTGGGGTAGAATGGTCTTTATAGGAATTCTGGAGGAGTCTTTTGGAAAGGAGGCAGTCCAGGCGGCTTGTTGGATTGTGGTAGTAAAGGAATTTACGGCACTATCAAGGTCATCGGGAGTTTTGAGGGATATGTTGAGATCAATATTATCGGAGATTATTTGGCGGAAAAGGTCCCAGTTTACTGGGCCCCTAATGAATGACGGTGGAGAAGGTTTGGGAACAGGTTCAAGTGAAACATTAAGGATTAGAGGACTATGGTCAGAGGAAAGTTCATTTAGACGTGTAATGGAACAATTGAGGGGACTTAAGCCGCTGTGGATAAAGAAATCAAGAAGATCAGGATTACGGTTGGGATCTGTGGGCCAGTAGGTAGGAGAGTTGGGGGAAAGGAGGTGAAAACGTTGGGAATTGAGTGCAGACAGCAGGGTTCGGCCACGAGAATTCGTGGTTCTGGAACCCCATTGTTGGTGCTTGGCATTTAGGTCTGCACCCAAGATGAAGTGATGTCCTAAGGAGTCGAGGAGAGAACTGAATTGGGCATTGGATATGGATCGGTTAGGAGGGCAATACGCTGATGCAAGAGTGACCGGAAAGGAGAAGGTTTTTATCACGATAGCGGTGGACTGTAGGAAATCATGTATTGGTAATGGGAGTACGTGATGGGAGAGGGATTGGTGTACAATTACAGCAGTACCGGCATGTGCTTTTCCGTCAGGGTGGTCAGTACGATATGTCAGGTATTGTGGTATATTGAAGTGCTGTTTAGTGGTTAGTCGAGTTTCAGTAATTAGTGCCACATCAATGTTCTTGTCAAGTAGTAAAGTAGATAGTTCGTCTGTATGATTTCTAACACCATTCGCATTCCAAAGGAGAATGGATATGGGTTTAGGGATGTGAGTCATTTAAGGATTTTTCAAAGGAGGGATGAGGTGAGATACGAGATTCGTGAGGAGTGATATGAGTGGAGTAACAAGGGATTTGAAATCGGTGAGGAAAGATGCTAACAAACTTGTGAGATCTGTTGCATTTGAAGGAGGAGGAATATGAGGAATTTGTTGTTGGTGGTTAGGTATATTAGGATGAAGAGGATTTTGAGGTTGGGTTTGAGGTTGTTGTTGTGGCAGGGCTTGACATTTATCGGTTAAAGTCTTACCTCTAAGTAGTTGGGAGAATGATACATCATTGTTTACAATTCTGGAAGGCTCTCTCTCTCTTCTTGTTCTTAGTGCTTCATCTTGAATCCGGTTTTTCTGGTGTCTGGTTTTGAGATTCTTGTAAATTTGGCAGCCTTTGTAGTTGGCCGGGTGTCCCTCCAAGCATAGGGCACATACTGCTGGATCTTGTATAGGTTTGGTGCACTCTACAGATTTGTGCTGTTCACCGCACTTCACGCAACGCGGCAGATGGTGGCAATATGTCTTCGTGTGGCCATAGGTCTGACAATTATGGCACTGCACGATGTCTCTCTTGGGATATGGCTTCTCAACTTTCACCATTGTATAGTATATTCTTGTGATATCATATATTTTTTCGATACCTGGTGATGGCTCCAAGTCCACGAAAAACAATGGTAGTGGGATCCTATTTCGTAATCCTGGCTGCTCCCTGTCCTCCTTCAAAACGTTTGTTACCTGGCGTACATTGAAACCAAGCGTCGTTAGTTCTTCTTTAATAACTTCAGTGGGGGTTGAGGAATGTAAATTTCTTATCACCACTCGTAAAGCTCTTTCCTGCCTCAGCTGGTAAGTGTGAAAATTCGCATTTGTTTCTGATAAGTACTTCACTATTTTTCGGTAGGCTTCTGCAGAATCAGGTGTTATCTTGGTGTCATTGGTCCTGTTAAGGCATGAATAACTGCCAGAGCAGATTTTATTTAGTTGGGTGCAGAACATCTGGAAATTTTTTATATTTTTCACAAATATCGGAGGAGGCTTTGGTTCTCTGGGTATTGCTGCAGACTCCATTACTTCTTTGTCATTTTGAAGCACTTGGTAGGGGTTTGGAGTAAAGAAAGGTGATTCTTCAATCGTTTCTTGTGCAGACGTACCTGGTTGGGGCTGAGGTTCTGGTTCTGAAGTGTTCATTTTGGTCACTGGAGGTATTTCTCGTAGGCAGCGACGAGTCCTTTGTTTGGCTGGTGAGCTAACTCCGTCTGACCGAGACCTCTTGGGCACCTTACTGGCCATCACTTGCTGATCATACCGCATATCATAAGAGAAAAATAAATAAATAAATAAAAAAAAGAAAAAAAAAAAAAAAAAAAAAATTTAAAAAAGAAAAAAAAAAATTTAATGTCATTTTAGTTATATTTTTAGTTGAAAAAGTTGTCTACAGAGTAGCGAATAAGTTAATTACGGAGTAGGTGATTGCAGTGTTGAAATATAGAACTGTGAATTAAGGTATAAATTTTGTCACTGGAAACATCACTAAAATTAATAATAAAGAATGTTGAAATGGAGTTAGTCATTCTGTCAACCCAACGGCTCATACATGCTTACAGAGGTTTGAAAATATATCTGAATGTTAATCCTATAAATGGTTATGGATCGTAGGATCAATGTTTCCCGAAATCGGTCTTGGTCTTGCATTTTGCAAGATCAAGACCAACACCACCTATCTGTTGCAAGATCAAGACCAAGACTGGTAAAAAATATTGATTAAAAAAAAAAAAGTGAGGCAAAATAGTTACGAATACTTGACAATTCTAGTTACTATATGTGAAGAATTGGTGTAACCAATATACTTTTGCATTTAACTCTTCTAATTTTTCATTCAGACTTAGTTAGATTTCTCATTTCCAAAAAAATACACTAATATCTCTCTAGTAATAAGCCAATAGGTAACTTCAAGACTGTTCCGAATGACTTGCGCAAGACCAAGACCTAGACCAAGACCTAGACCAAGACTGAGTTTGCAAGACCAATACTCGTCTCGGTCTCGCATTCGGGCAAGACTAACTATTAGTCATTAAGCTGTTATCCCATTGTGAAGTTTACTAAATCATAATTACGAGATTTCTATTGCCTTGTCATAGATAGGTCAAAAGTTGTCTCACTAATTGTAAGTGTATAATGTTGGGATTTCGAAACGGGAAAATTCATCAAATTAATAACTAATTTAATTTTCTAAAAGGTTATTTGATGTTTTTTTAAAATAATCGGCCGATAAATACCTAATTATTTAAATATAATATCCCATCTACAGTTAATACTCTATAGTAAATGTATTTGAGGTTATAAACATATCCACGAAATATTTTTATATTTCACTTCTTCTTTCACACAAGTACAATGAAATAGTATTTTAAACAATGGCATTGGCTTGATTCAATGGATTTTAAATACTTTAAATCAATCTTAGAATAACATTTAAAAGTTTACAAATAGTAAGAAAATTTCATTTAATTTCCTTGAAAACATGTGATTTACGTTGAATAATATTAGTTTTAAAAAATTATTATTTATATTTTTTTCGCAGCTCTTCGTTACCTTTTACAACTTTCTATGTTAGATATTGTTTCTTTTTTCTAAAATTCTGCGCTTTCCAATGATATATTATACGTATACTTTCTGACTAGTATTTCCGGAGATTCATTTTCGACAAGGTTAAGCAGTTTTATTTTTTTCTCCTTTATTCAATTATCAAATTCTTTCAAAAGTTATACTTAGCATTTTTTTGTAACTTTTAATAATGTGAGATGATTCATTATTTAAAATAAACCACCCTCCGAGGCGTCTGAAAAGAAGATGGCCTCGAGATCTCCTTTTGTAAATACATTTTTAGAGTGCTACCAGTGGGTAGTTTCTCAACAAATGATTTCATGATATTATATTCTATTGTACACATTTACTGAATGTATTTTTACTTGTAATACAGTTGTAAATATATGAATAAATAAAAAATAAATGAAATAAATGAATAAATAAAAAAATAAACCATATTAAAGGTACTTTAGAGGAAGGCGTATGTAAACATTGGGCATTTTAAGCCCTGTAAAGTGACATCAATGGGGATAAGACCTGTTTGATGTCAAAGACCACTTCATTGTACAAGGATACACCGACTTTAATCAAAATCGTTATATTTGAGAATATTATAAAAATGTGTTATATAGTTGATATAAAGTGGTACTTCCGGTTCAAACGTGTATTTCCGTTGAAAACTCAGACCCGGAAATTTTCACGATCGCAATACTTACACTTACTATATATTTCATATAAACGTAAGTGAAAGTAAAAAGTACAAGTCAATAAGTGCCTAGGTTATTTTTAGAGAGGTTTATTTTTAGATGATTATTTAAAACATGCTCAATCCCTTGAACAAGTTTGTGATCTCTACCACCGTTTAGAAGAAACTAAAATCCATCCGGACTTGTAGACATCAGTAGATATACTTACTAGTAAATAGTAGTACTATCGTACTAATAGTTTGCATTCGTGTCATGATAACATAGTAGAAAACTACAAAAGTAACTGTTTCATAAAGATGGTTAATAGTAAAAATCATATGATCTTACTAATATTTTCTTGGGCTATTAGTAGAATGTCAGACATTAAAAACATTGAAATTTGAATTATCAACGCACTTCGAAAATAGGAGTTTTCTGGGAAGGACTTTTTTGGGAGTCCTCCCGATCAATCTATGTGTCGACTGTGCTACAGGTCTCTTCAATCTGTCATTCCTGATTGAGTGTTGAGATTGAGGAGAAGCCTTGAGGTTATCCCGGAGCTGAGGACAGGAAAGTCAAGCCTCAATATTTACTTCGATGTTTTCTCAAGCCACCAATGAGGTCCACCCGACGCACTACTTCCTTCTTTCCTCTTTAATCGATTAGAGGATCGAAAACTTTTGGCGATATCACACATAAGCCTGTATGTTTATGATGTTAATATAAAAATGAATATTAAAGTCTGGTTTCTTTTTGGGGTTTGTTAAGAATATAAAAGGATATTGAAAATTTTATCATCTTTAAGTTTGTAGTGCACACTATATATATATATATATATATATATATATATATATATATATATATATATATATATATATATATATATATATAAGTTAAGCGTCTCCGGGCTTTAAAAATAAAAAAAAAGAAGGAAAGAGGAACGAGAAACAATACTCACGGCTTCTGAATAAACACTGCTTTATTCGTCCAATACTCTGCCTTATATACAATTGCTATGTTTATTTACATTACAAGATGGTATTAAGGCTGATATCGCCAGTCTCCGGTCTTTATCTCCCCCCCACCAGTTTACGAATAGGATTTTCGGAAACTTATAAATTCCCAGATCGGAGCCACCGGTATCAGCCTTAACCCTTTACAATTATTTGTACCAGTATAAACTTAAAGTACACCAAACCTCACTTCCACTCCGCTGGAACGAGAAATAAATAAAAAGAAATAAATCACAGAAAGTAAACACACAACGTCTTATTAACAATGGAACAGAGCTCTTAATCCTATAAAAATTACAATCACCTCTATTATGCTGCCATATCTTTATTTACAAGAACAACAAAAATAATAAAAAAAAAATGACATCATAAACAGTAATAATAATAAAAAAAACATATTTTTTTATAATACGCGATAAGGGTACTACGAATCAATTGGTTTCTGTACCGGTTCTAACATTGGGAGCTTCAATTGTTCAATATGAACAGTTCTCCTCTTCTTAGGTTCGTTAATGCTTTCAATGGTTACCAGATTATGCTCCCTAATAGCAATCACTCTGAATGGGCCCTCGTACCGTAACAATTGTTTCCCTCTGTTGGTTCCAATTCTACGATACACTATTGTTCCGATTTTTAATTCTCCCATTCGGTCACGTACCTGCACATTCTGCCGCGCTACCCGCTTCTCCTTTTCCCGCTGAATTCTCCCCGCTACCTTCCCCCACGTCCTTCCTACCTCTACCCTAGTATTCTGGATTTGCTCTACGAGATGTTCATTGGTCGTTGTTTCTCCCCAATCTCTCCTTGGCCTGCGCATCCCGAATAGTATTTCCACAGGTGAAAACCCCGTTACGGAGTGGATCGAATGGTTGTAAGCTGTTACGGCTTTCTTCATCGCAACATCCGGCTCCAACCCTTTCTCTCCCTGATATACACGGATGTGGTCACTCAACGTGCTGTGCAAGCGTTCGATTCCTCCTCTACTCTTAGGGTGTCCCGGTGTGTTATAATGCCACACAACCTCTAACCTTTTCACCTCCTCCCTAATCGCGGTATTGTCGAATTCTCTACCACCGTCTGATGTGATCCTCTCGGGAACTCCGTAAAACTGTATCCAGATTTGTAGGGCTTCCGCAACTGCATTGGCAGACTTGTCCATGACCTGATGTGCCATAGCTACTTTACTAAAGGTGTCGATGACCGTGACCCACTTGAACCCTTTCCAGGTGAATGTATCGATCTGGAGGTCTTGTAGCGGCATATTCCCTGTAGGTGTCTCTTCCTGAACTCCTCTGGGGGGGTGTCGATCATACTTTGTGCGCATACATACCTCGCATTTCCCGATGATTCCTTGGATAGATTTTTTCATTCCCCACCAGAAATACTTTCGCCGTAATGCCTGCAACGTCTCGTTGACGCCTCGGTGGTTGGTCTTCCCTGGTGGTATGCCAATGTAATTGCTTGTTGCTGCTCCTCATCCTGTACGGTTTCCACTGCATACTTGCACCGGATGATCGTTCTATCCATGCCTATCCGCTCGGATCTCCACATCCGCTTTATTTTCTCCCATACCGTGTTGTTCCCAACATAGAGATGGTGTGTCTTTCCCGGCTCCGTGGCGTCCTTCAGTGCCGTACGGATTTGCTCCTCGCTCACCCCGGGTTGCGACCAAATGACGCGAATCCTACTTTTCCCGTATCTTCGGTAATCTATTTTCATGATCCCTGTTGTCCTGGTTTTCCAGATTACCTGTCTATGCTTGTCGTTGATGATTTCGTCTATTTCCTCCATCGCCTCTGGTCTTTCCTCCGCTGAGCTATCTTCTTCCGGGGACCCCTCCCTGTCCTCTATACTGACGGTATCATCTGCCCCTTCACCCTCAGGAGTCCATTCCCTCAAGAATTGGCGCACGTCCCGCGATGGACCTCCTCCGTCCTCTTCTACCGCGTTGATCATGATGGCCCTAGAGAGCCAGTCTGCCACCACGTTTTCCTTTCCCGGCTTATACACCACCTCCATGTTGTACTGACTAAGGAATTCTTTCCATCTCGTGACCCTCGCAGAGGTTTCCTTAAGTTTTCCTACCCACTGAAGGGGTTTGTGATCGGTGTGGACTCGAAACTTCCTCCCAAATATATACGGCCTGAAATGGTCGATGGCCCACACTATCGCGAGTAGCTCCCTCTCTAACGCGCTGTACCGTGATTCCGCGCTCGTAAGTCGTCGGCTCGCGTATGCTATCGGACGTTCACCCTCACTTCTGCCCTGAGATAAAACGGCCCCCAACGCGTATTCGCTCGCATCGGTGGTGACGTTGAACTGCTTCTCAAAATCCGGGAACGCCAATACGGGTTCTGCCTGCAACCTATCCATGCATTTCCGAATATTATTTTCCATTTCCGGTGTCACCACGATCCTCGCGCCTTTCTTCAGCAAGTTATTGATAGGTACCAAGTATTCTGCCATCTCAGGTACGAATCTTCTATAATAATTCAGCGTCCCGAGAAGCCTACGAATCCCTTTAACGTCCCGTGGCACCGCCATTCGTGTTATAGCCTCCACCTTTGCCGCATCCGGTCTGACCCCCTCGCTAGAAATAGTGTGGCCTAAAAAATTGATTCGCGTTTGTCCCAACAGGGACTTCTCACTTGACAGTTTCATCCCGAATTGTCGCAGCCTTTCGAATACCGACCTCAAATGCCCCACGTGTTCGGCTTCCGTTCTGCTAAAAATCAGCAGGTCGTCCATGTATACTTGACATACGGAGTCGTCGATCCCCCTCAGAAATTCGTCCATCAGGCGTTGAAACGTTATGGGCGCATTCTTCAGACCAAACGGCATTCTGGTGAATTCGTAATGCCCCCTTTCGAATGTAAACGCCGTCTTATGTTGGTCCTTCGGGTGCATCCGTATTTGGTGGTATCCCGCCTTGAGGTCCAACGTGCTAAACACCACGGCCCCACTCAACCTATCAAGTATATCTTCGAATCTAGGGATCGGGTACTTTTCGTCTACCGTGTTGTCGTTCAACCTACGATAGTCCACTACCACTCTGTATTTTTCCTTATTATCCCCTGGCGCTGCCTTCTTTTTCACTGCCCACAGGGGACTATTAAATGGCGAGGTGCTATCGACTATGATCCCTTGCTCTTTCAGGCTTTCCAATTCCTCCCGAATATGCTGCCTCATCTTCTGCGGGTATCTCCTTTCCTTTACGTAGGTCACCCTATCTTGCTTCAGTGGAACTTCGTGCACCGTCTTCCCTGTTACCCCCAATACCTCGCCCTCCCTGAAGAAATTATCTACGAACTCCGCTTGTAACGCCTTTCTCCAGTCCTCCACCCTGTTCACCGCTCCTATCCGCACCCTTCTTTCTCTCGCGACCCCTATACATCCAAATTTCCTCTTTCCCAGCCTGATACTCCAAGCTCCTCTACGGTTTCTAATGCTTACCCCTACCTGTCCTAACAGATCACACCCTATTATGACTTGGTACTCCCGCGCCATGCTCTCTACCACATGCACCCTTAGCTCCCCCTTCTTCCCTGCCCACCGGTCAAGCGTAATTGACGCTTCCCCTTCTACTTTACAGGGACCACCCAGAGTGATTAGCTGGCAGCCACAGTTTTGTTTGCGGAGTACCCTCTCGCTCCCGCAGACTCTCCCCAACGCCCCCCGAGTCAAGATAGTACTCGAGCTCCCTGTGTCCACGAGACACTTCACTCCCCCATCTACTTCAATAATCGGCAACCAGCATGGCTTACCTCTAATATTGTTGCAGGTTGCTGTGCGGTCGCCTCTCTGCTGACACCCTTCTCAGATGCCACCTCGCTTCCTCCTTACCGCCGTCGCTCGTCGTTGCTCGCTCCGTTGGCTGCTCCTGCCTCCTTCGCCTCCACTGCTGGCTGGCTCGTCAGTCTCCGTTCCCGACGTCCCCGACTCCTCGGTTGCCTCTTCCGAAGATCCGTCTCTCTGCTGCATCCTAGCTCGTTTTTTCAACTTTTGAGCGTTCACCTCCATTGGCTCGTCTAGAGGTCTCTCCCTCCTGCGAAACATGTACGGGCACTGTCTGGCAATATGCCCTTCAGTCCCGCACTCGAAACATCTAGTGCGCGGACATTGTGCTACCAAATGTCCCGGTTTCCCGCACCCGTGACATTTTCGGTCTTCCCTCCGGGGTCCATTCCTAGGCCTGGACTGTCCGGATCTTCTCTCGCCCGTCGTGGCTTTTTCTCCGTTCGGGTGATTCATTTCCCTCTTCCTCCACCCTATCTGGGCTGTCCGGGGTCGTCTGTCACTCACTCGGGTCCACCCTGGTTCTTCTACTTCCATCCGCGTCTCTTCCTCTCTTGCACTCAGATCTATCATTTCTTGGGCACACTCGAGGAACGATCGCTCTCTAGGCAGTCCGTCCCTTCTCCCAGTCTCCTTAGCTAACTGAACCTTGAGTATTGTCGAAATTAATTCCATCCTAGCCTCGACCTCTCCCACACTCATGGTTTCACGCATTTTCTCAGTTATGCGGTTGTACTTCGCCACTAGTACCCCCGCATACTGTCCTCTTGTTTGGCGTTGGGACCGACACTCCCTAAACATTTGGAAGATATCTTCTTCCGGCGTCCATCGGCCCCCTCCGAAAGCCTTCTTCAAACGCTCCTTAATCACTGGCCATGGTGTCTCCTCGTCCGCTTGGATTTGGTTGAGGATGTTCCTCCTCACTCGGCACACGAGAGCTGCCTTCAGTGCTTCTGCGTCTCCCAGGTTCACGAGGTCCTCCGCCACCTTTGCTTCGATTCTTGATATGAGGCGGTCTCCGCCTTTCAGGAAGTGATTAAGTTCACCTATCTCGCCCCCGAATCGCTCCAGGTCTGCGATTGCTCTCCGTAGATCCTGCGTGGTTGCTGCCCTTATCTTCATCCACTCCAATGCATTGGCATGCGCCTCTGCCAATGTGTCCCTAGGTAAGGGAGGGATCTCTTGTATCTGCGGTACTTGCGGTATCTGAGGGGCGATCTGAGGAATCTGCGCTATCGGCATTTCCTGAGGTTGCGGCATTTCAGGTGCGTTCAACACTCCTGGTCGAATTATGCCCTCTGTCGGCATCTCGTCTTTTCCTTATGACTAGGAGAAGAGAAAAAAAATTAAAATAAAGACAGAAAAAAAAATTTTTACTTCCGTGTTCTCCTGACGTTCTCCCGGGTTTCGGCACCAGTTAAGCGTCTCCGGGCTTTAAAAATAAAAAAAAAGAAGGAAAGAGGAACGAGAAACAATACTCACGGCTTCTGAATAAACACTGCTTTATTCGTCCAATACTCTGCCTTATATACAATTGCTATGTTTATTTACATTACAAGATGGTATTAAGGCTGATATCGCCAGTCTCCGGTCTTTATCTTATATATATATATATATATATATATATATATATATATATATATATATATAATGGAAAGCCCGAAAAACAGCAATAAACAGAAGACAAACAATATTTTTCAAGATTAGCCATAGTTGAAGACATAGCAAAAAAGATGTGTATCAATCAAATTACAAATTTTATCAGCTTTAATTTTGTAAAGAACATCTTTGTTGATGCAATTAATAGTTTTCTTGATGTAAAAAAAAAAAAAAAAATCAATAATAAATATCGCTGTACCAAACGATGGAAATGCTAATCCAGTCAACTCAAGCAGATGTATTTAAAGACATATACAGACTGAATAAAGTGATTGCGATGGCTTTGATGATCTCCAGCAATGGTCTGACAGCAGTATTCACTGTGGAAGCTACTGAGAACTTAAGTCCCTCGACAGCCATTATAAATGAAGCCCAGAAATCTATGCTGCTGAAGTCTGAGGGTATCGTAAATAGCTCTCTAAATATACAATAGATTGTTATCACTAAGCTACAAAAACTTACGTGAAGTTGATTCTTCACCACTCTAGAAAAAATTCTCCTTTCAAAGTGTTTGAAAATAAATAATAATAATTAAAGACTTATCGAAGCCGAAGATTAGAGGTCGATAATATCAAATTTAAATATGAACATTACAAGAAAAAAATCGATACACATTAATTTTCCTGAAAGCCGATTGTTAACGCCGCATACGTTCAAATCTTTTTTTTTTTTTCTCTCGCCATATTTACCCTTTCTAATGTTAATGAAGAAAATGTTTATTTATTTTTTTTTGTAAAAATTGAGGGACTATTGTCTCAGAAATATATTTGTGTTTGTATTATTTGTATATCTGCCTTCGTTTGCGATGTATTATCGCTCATTTGTATACACACCAGCCCGGCAGTAATACCCAGACTTAGGGATTAAGACACAAATAATGCCATAATACTGTCGGGATGCAGTCTTAAGCCAGTCTAGAAGTAGCCTTTGTCGAGATAGTAGAAGACGTCTACCCCACCATTCCAGACTCATCACATTTCACCTAGCGCCATTTTCGAACATCAGCTGTTTCGCGTCGCTGCGATTGACGATCGATCGACAGGCTATCGATTTGATACTCCCCAACATCGACTTGACATCGTACAAGGTAACGTCTTTGGAAGAAGATTCTCCAACTTGGAACGTTTTTTATTCTCACCATCACTATGCGACATTTAAATATTAATTTGGGTTTTCTCTCTAAATTATTATTTAAACTTTAATGAAATCTCAAGTTAATTTTTCCTTTTGATTAATTTTATTCTCGAAATTTGATTTTGTTCTCTTGAAGTTATTTTTTTTCTCTCTTAAGTTAATCTTTATTATTGAAGATATTTATTTATGATTTGTTTTTGATGGACAATTATTTTATTTTTCACTAAATATTGTATATATGTTTTATTCTATTTCACTGCATTTGAATAATCTTTTTTCTTCTCATTTGTTTTTTTTATCTTTTATCTCAATAAATTTGTAAACATTCAAAAGGGGATTTTTTTTTATTCTCCATTTTTTATTTATTGAATATTTCTATTTTTTAATATTTTCTTTGCATGCATTTGTTTTTTTCTCTAATGTTTTACAGGTCTCATTATTCACTAATTTTTTTTCTCCTTCTTTCCCAACATTTTTAATTTCACTCGAATTTTCCCCACCATTGAGGAAACGCACCGGGGAAAGATCTGTACTTCAATTTTGAAGTACCCCTGGCCCCAACACCGATCATAGAAATAATTTTACTACGATTACTTTAATCATTAGTGTCAGTGTATAGAATTCTGTACACTGTAATTTTACTTAACCTCGTCCACTTTAGACGATAATTTTCTTGTATCGGATACTTATCAACCTTTCAAAAGTTACTGTATATATTTTACTATACAATGTATACTTTGTGAGTTAGGCTCTAAAACATTTCACTTTTTTTTATAAATTTGTTTTCTAGAATTTTCTCGGGAATTCAGTACATGTGTATTAATTAAATGGATATTAACTAGAAGATTATAGGAACGTTTCATTAAAATCGTAAGAGCCGATTTTGCTCTTCAGTCTAGAGAAAAACATGGTTTTATCTTATTATGTACCCGCTATTGCGCAGAAATCACCCAATTTGTTTCACAGACTTTTTAATATTATGTAGATTTTATTATCATTGATATTCTCTAACAGAGCTTAAATGGCTAATATTAATTTCCCCTCAAGTATCTTTAATTTGTTTATTTGAAACAATTAATCATTTAACCTTCCATATAAAATATGAAATAATTTTATAATTAACTAAAGGAGAAATATGAGAACGTGATGGAGAATAGTTGTAATTGAGGAACTAAAGGAAATATGAGCGCACCCAAGCTCAGCTGAAAGGTTAGACCAGGCTTCCATACGTCACATGAGCTTAATATTATTTCATGAACGTTGTAATTATTTAATATTTAATGGTATGTACTATAATGATATAAATGCTACAATATTAGGATACCAAAACTAATAAAAATACCTAGAATGAAATATAAATTAGTATAGCTTTTATAATTTTTACTTTCACTCCTCCTTTATCTTAAAATACTTATTTCTAGTAAGAAGAGGGTGGTCTGTGGATGTTGTGTGGTGCGCGCTTCGCATCAGATTTTGTTTTATTAGAGAACGCAGTAAGGTTAGGCAGTACTAATGGAGACTGCAACAATTCTTTATATTTTACTGTTCCTCTCTCCATTTATTACTAAATACAATCACCCACATATATTGCCAAATTTTTGTTAATTAAATAATTAAATATTAATTAATTCTACTGGTCCTTAACACCAGTAATGCGGCTGAGCGAGAGACGCTGGGATCTCCTAGAGTCCTACCTTTCCTTCGACGAGTGAGGGGAAAGGCTGGGCTAGGAGATCTTAAGTGAGTGAACTTTTGTAAATATTGTATAAGAGCATGTGTATATTTAAGTAGTTATTTCGATTAATTTATTTTATATACATTTACTTTTAGTATCATTATTTTGTTGTTGGTTTATTTTTATATATTGTAAATAGTTTGAATGAGCTCTTCTATTATCTCTATTACTATTGTCCTTAGATGTGACAGATTGTAATATATCACAATAAAGAATCAGTCAAAAAAAAAAAAAATTAGTTCTAGCACTGTATTAATAAATATCGCGGGAAACCGTTCGGAGGCCTCAACTACGTCACAGAGACCACATAGAATAGAATAGAATAGAAAAATCATCTTTATTCTGGGACTAGGTCCCTTAAGAATAACAGTACTGTTCATATATATTAACTGCAAATCTGGTCAAAAGACTTATTACAATGAATAATGACAAAATACATGTAATACATTAAGTATTAATTAAGCTCTTAGGATAAATTAACGAGGACAGTTTGGTAATAGGGGTTCAGTACTACAATATTGGAGCTAAAATAATTGCATAATAATCACTGAATGAAATTATAAAGGAAAGTAAAATCTATTTTTTGGGTAAAGCATTGTAGTGATGGGATATAAAAATTTTAAAAAATAATAATAACTGTTAATATGTAGGGAAAGAAATTGTAAAAACTAAAACAAAAAAATATATAAAAAAACAAATAATCATGTACATATGTTCCCTAAGATATTTAAGTGATTATGCGTAAAGATTAGGAGAAGAGAAAATAAAATAAAGTATATATATACACATAGCGAGAAGTATGTTGAAGATAATTAGAAATAAAATACATTTCACTGAAATGCATTCCATGAATAAAAAATTAGAACTTAAGGAAAACAAATTTTATCTACTCACAATGCTTAGTGAGTGGTGATGAAAATTCACGTTCAACACAGAATAAAACAATAAAAAATAAGAGAAAAAAATAATGTCTAAAGAAAATTAAATCCTTATAACATAGTATGTATTTAACCAGCGTCTGATTGGATTGTGAAGAGGAATTGGAATAAGAGGGTTTTAAAGGTGGATAAGGATGATGCATGGCGGATTTTTAG
This sequence comes from Nezara viridula, assembly GCA_928085145.1. Taxonomy (NCBI): domain Eukaryota; kingdom Metazoa; phylum Arthropoda; class Insecta; order Hemiptera; family Pentatomidae; genus Nezara; species Nezara viridula. The sequence goes on from OV725077.1 coordinate 243,656,022, forward strand.
TGGGATGGAATTCCAGAATGCGGTGGAACGGACAACGAAGGAATGTTTTTGTCATACAGCCTATAGTTCGCAGGTACCCCCACTTATGGTCTATACGTTGTAGGTTTTTCGGCCACCATCTACTTAGTACTATATACATAAATTTAAAGTGCTTCGAGGAGAAAAAATTGAAAAAGTTTCGTTAATATAGTAGATAAGTTCAAGCTCAAGTTTTTTCGTCTCCATCTTGAAAGAAAAGGACTGGTGGTAACGCCGAATTCCGAATAAATTTCTTGGAAGCTCTTTGACATTGATACCGAATCTCAGAACAATCGATCGAGAATACTCGGTGTGAAACCATGTACAGCGGAAGTGATTTAAAAAAAAATTGCGAGGGGGTTAATATTTTTTTCTTAATCAATTAAAAACGTTTTTTATTAAAAATAATAAACCAATATTATTTCTTTTTGAGAAATCAGTCGATATATGTCTCATACGGGGATCGATATATGTCTCATATGAGATGGGCTCGACCTAAGGATAAGGGGAGTTGAAGCGGCAGAGGAGTTCCAGCAAAATGAAACAAAAACATAAGAAATATTATTAAAATGAATAATAATAATAATAATAATAAGGCTTAGCGAACCCGAAGGTTCGATGCCGACACCACCAATCGCTTGTTACACACCTCCCTCCACCGTTCGCCGTCCAAACCCAGTCCCTTCAGATCAGCTTTAATGCAATCTTCCCACCTTCGCTTCGGTCTACCCCTCCGACGCTTACCATTCGGCACAGCAAATATTAACCTTTTAGGAATTCTCTCGTTACTAAGCCCAACAACTTTACAAGCCCATTTGATTCGCCGCGATGAAATTACCTCAATTATATTACCCGGATATAGCTCACGCAATTCGGCGTTGTGTAACCGTCTGAACTCTCCGGTTAACTCATCCTTCTTCGGTCCGAATATTCTACGCAATACTTTATTTTCAAAAACCTTAAGACGCTGCTCATCCCTTAATGTAAGCGGCCAAGTTTCGCATCCATAAAGAACTGTAGGCAAGATAATTGTTTTATAGATTCTAATTTTTAAGTTTCGGGACAAGAGGCGCGAACTGAGTAGTTTTGTCACAGAAAAATAACAAGCATTTCCCGCCTTCAGTCTAACTTTAATCTCTTCTTCAATTTCGTTTTTTCTAGTTATCGTAGAACCTAGATACCTAAATTTATCTACCTGTTCAAACATATTACCATCTATATCGATATCACCAGTAGTATCGCCATTTTTGCAGCTAACCATATATTTTGTTTTATCCACGTTTATTTCGAGTCCTAGTTCTTTACCGGCTTTCATTAACGTTGTCGTATTTAGTTTTATAGTTTCAACGTCTTCGCTTAACAGTACCAGATCATCAGCATAGCCCAGCACGGATGTTGTCCCGCCCAGATCCAACCCTTTCTCGGTACGCATTACCTCCCTAATGGCATGTTCTAATGCCAAATTGAACAGGACAGGCGAAAGAGAATCCCCCTGTTTTAAGCCCGAACGAACCTCAAATTTTTCGGACAAATTATTACCGATTCTAACTTTATTGAGTGTCTCCGTCAAGCACATCCTGACTAGATTTACTAGTTTTTTTGGAATCCCCTGCTCGATTAGAATATTATACAGTTTCTGGCGGTCAATAGAATCGTAAGCCTTTTTAAAATCTATATACAGCTGGTGAACAATACCGTTATACTCCAATTTTTTCTCTAATATTTGCCGTAAAGAAAATATTTGATCAATAGTCGAACGATTCCGTCTAAATCCGCATTGGTAGTCTCCGATAATTTCCTCGGCGTATTCCGTGATTCGACTGGTTAAGATTACAGTGAATATTTTATAACATACCGGAAGGAGTGAAATTCCTCGATAGTTATTACAATCCGTCCTCGGACCCTTTTTGTGAATCGGAATAAGAATAGATTCTTTCCATTCTTCAGGTAATTTCTCGTTCACCCAGATCTTTTCAACCAAGCGATGTATTTTAGAAACTCCAGCTTCCCCGCATGCCTTAATTAGTTCAGTAGGAATATTATCGATTCCAGCTGCTTTATATGATTTTAATTTTCCGATAGCTACTTCAACTTCCTCTTTACTTGGTCCTTCTATCAACGGTTCAGCACTCTGGTACTCAGAAGGAGGACACAGATCATAATTTCCCGTATTTAAAATATTGTCAAAGTGGTCCTTAAACTTATTCAATATGTCAACCGGATCGGTCAGAATATTGTTATTATCATCCCTAATTCCAGACGTTACGGGCCCTACATATTTACGTGATCTGTTTATACCTTTGTACATGTCTCTTACGTTATTTTCGATTCTATTAGTTTCTATTTCAATTATTTTATTTTTGAGATACTCCCTTTTTTTATTTTTGAGCAATTTTGTCGTTTCGTTCTTTGAGATTCGGAAGTATTCCAGATTGTCTTCGCTAGGATTATTTAGAGCTTTTAATATAGCGGCTTTCCTTTTTTCGCACATGTTTAAGCAATCTTCATCAAACCACGGTTTGTTATTCTTATTTTCCTTTTTTCCTAGACACGAGTTACCGACCGCTTTAATATTATCCCTGATCTCTACCCATAACTTGTCAATATCCTCGTGGTCCTCGTCAGGAAGCTCTAAAGCTTCAAACCTATTCTTAACATCTAGCTCGAATTGGTTTCTAATTGATGGATTTTTTAATTTTTCCAAATTAAAATTCTCAAAATCGAAACGGTTTTCTTTTCTCTTTTTTATATTAAGTTTTTGGCGAAGTTTCGCGATTACTAATTCATGATCCGACCCACATTCTGCTCCGCGATAAGACCGTACATTGATTATACTGCTTTGCCAGCTGTGTTGTATCAAGACATGATCGATTTGATTTCGTGTTTGCGAATCCGGCGATGTCCAAGTATATTTATGAATATCCTTACGTTTGAACGTCGTACTTTTAATTACCAGGTTTTTCGAGATGGCAAAGTTTATCAGACGGATCCCATTATCATTACTATATTCGTGCAAACTTTCTTTACCAATCGTCTGAATATAAACTTCTTCCCTTCCTACCTTTGCGTTCGCGTCACCTACAATTATTTTCATGTAGTTTCGCGGTAGTTTATCATAAACCCATTCGAGTTTATCGTAAAATTCACTTTTGACTTCATCGTCACTGTCTTCGGTCGGACAATGTATGTTTATTAATGCGATTTTAAACCAACGTCCCTGAAATGTAGCTACCGAAATTCTATCACTAAAGAATTGTACGTCCCTCAAAGCGGATAGTAATCTACTCCTAATTAGAAACCCGGTACCTAAACAATGATTCCCGCTTCCTCCGTACCAAATAGTGTATTTTCCTTCCCTCATCGAGCCCTCCCCTGGCCAGCGAACCTCTTGCAGAGCCACGACATCCAAATTGTACCCATTTACCTCATTCGCGACCGATTTTAGCCCCCCTGCTGTGTTTAAACTCCTTACGTTCCACGTACCAATATTTAAATCCCTATATTTCAACTTGCACCATGAATCCCCTAAAGCAGTCCCCACCCGGAGACCCGAACGGGGGACTAGTTTACCTCCGGATAATGAGCGTTTTACCTTAGGGAGATCCATGACTTTTTGTGGTGTTTGGTGAACTAAAGATATGTGAGTAGGGCGTTCAATCCTACGTCACACCCTCCAGCAAGTCTGGTGGGCCCCTACCTCCAGCAAGTCTGGAGGTCCCCTCCCTCCAGCAAGTCTGGAGGGCCCCTCTCATTGTTGGTCAGCGAGTCCATCGGACTTAGCCGGGAGGAACTTCCAAGGAATTTCCACCGACCATCCCCACATCCGCCACCCGTGGGACGCTCCCCATACGCGGTAATGAGCCCGCGCGAGGATTAAAATGAATATTAACTCGAAATTCCAGCTGTATAAATAACAGATCGTTTAATAATTTATAGAATTAAATAACAGATACAATTAAATGGGATCGAATAGAAGGAAAATAAACAAGTGGAGATAGAATGGAATAATTTATTAAGAAACTAGGAGAAGATTATTTTAATTGGATTTCGTGACCTTTAAAGTTTTAATGAATACTTTAACCTCCCTTAACTTTTTTTTTTTTTAATTTATCTTATTTTTTGCAATCAAGAGATTGTTGCTTAGTTATTTCTTTCCTTTTTAAATATCTTTATTACACCTTTCAGCCTGAAACTGTCTAATATGTGTTCCTGATATTTATATTTTCATGTTTTCTGGTTTCGAATATGATATCCAAAAATCTATCTGGTAACATTTATGAGAAAATGGAGTTGTTTTTTTTGTTTTAAGAAAAAATTGAAATAGCATGATTTTTCTTACTTCATTTATTTATTTTCTTGCGAATAATATTATATAAAATATTTAGTCCTGAACACAATATAACTTTGTGGCTAGTCTATGTGTATATGTTTTCCTTTTATAATGTTCATCAGCTGTCAGCAAATGCATCTTTTCATTGTATTTACCTATAGCTCTTCTCCATTTCCGTTGTTTTTATTCATCTGAAAATGCTCTCAAGTTGAAAGGGAAAAAATTCAACTAGGAGTGCAAACGATGAATTTTTAATAAAATGTATTTGCGTTGTTCAAAATCGATCTTGGTCTTGCACTTTGCATGTGCACGTTGCCAGACAAAGACCAAGTCTGAAATATGCAAAAAAATAAATAATAAAAGCTTTTTTGTGAATAAAATTTAAGGTAAAATAGTTACTAACAGTAGAAAATTATTGTTACTTTATGTACAGAATTGAGGTAAATAGTCAATTGTGTTATTTTCAACACTGTTTGGTTTTGGACACTATTTTTTTCATAATATATAGACACCAATGTTTTTTTTAATTTTTGCATTAATATGAAATATAGACATCAATTTAAGGTCAATCTAAAAATGATTTATAATTTAATTATTTGAAATAGTGATATTTGCTATTTTATGTTATGCAATGTTATATTATTATATATTTTCTATTATACCTAAGAATCGGACACTATATTTTCCTCTCTCCTACTCACTAACACGGTGTTGGGTTAAAATACAATTTTGAGTAATAGCTCATTATAAAGAAGACAAAATGCTGAACATTTCTCTTTCTTACAGTATACAGATCCGATTTTTTAGTATCTGAAATATTTTAATCCATATATTCAACTAATCTCGTTATCATTTGGTTTTCGACACTATATTTTAGCTTTTCGGCTCCCTAACACGGCGTTGCGTTAAGATAAAATTTTGAATTATAGCCTATTACAGCGAGGATAAAATGCTGAACAATTTCCTTGCGTACAGTATGTAGGTCCGATTTTTAATTTCTGACATATTTTAAACCATATGTAAAAGCATTTCAATTAGTCAGTTATAGCCGACTTTACCCGAGCGTTAAAATCTGACGGATCTAATTCACTCTCCGTAAAAAAGTGCAAAACGTGCCTAAATATGTTTTCATTAAAAAAAAAAATAACACAAATCTTAAATTTTTTACATTTTAGCTAGAAATTGGGCAATCGTTAATATGATTTTTTTTGTAGATCTTTATTTATTTTATTTTTTTTATTATTTTTTTTTTCTGACCCCCCAGAAACTTTATTTAACACTACTTACAACATACATCTATGAATGTATACATTATTCCTTGACCTTTGCTTACCCAAGGGTATTTTAAGGTAAATGACGGTTTATGCCGTAAGCATAGGATACTTTCTGTGGCCTCAGGCCTTAATTTCATCACTGGGCGTGGAGGGACCGCCCTGAGTAGATCTTTATATTTACTTTATATTTACTATCAGACTTTTAAATGTTTCCCTATACTTATGGGTCAGCCTGTATACCCAGATTCAGGTAATAGGGTCTAGTTTAGGGAAGCGAATACACAGGCCCAGCAGATTGCAGATGTGGTACCCAGTCCACGCAATGCCCTGACCCTCTGCTTGTTCAGGCTATCCACTGCGGCCTCTCGATAAATACCACAGCCATCCCATACACATCCTTCCTTTAGTTAATATTTCCTTGTTAGCTATCCAATTACTGATGCAGACCTCTGTGGAATGTGTCAACAATATAATTTTTTTTTCTCTTTAATTATTTATCCGCACCTGTCATTGTGTTGACAATCAGCAGACGTATTGTGATGATGAGGATAGGCATAAAAGGTATGAGGTTGGATAGTACCCAACAGCACCTCTCCCTGATCATTATTATATTTATATTTATTGCTTTTTTATTAATTAATTAATTATTTTTTTTTTTTTGGTTTAGGTAAGAAGATTTCTTATCCAACTCTTTTTTAATCTCCTCCTGATGGGCATGTCAGTCGTAGCCATGTTGGTTATAAATCTGTTTGTGTGTCCGTGTAGTTTGAGATGAAAACGAGAGTAGAGAGTACGTATGTGTTGGTCTATAGTTGATTGTCGTAAGTCGTTATGTAAAGTTTTGTTGTTGACGTACCAGGGAGCTCCTGTTATAAGTCGTAAAATTTTGTTTTTAAATGACCGTAGTTTTTGTAAGTGCGTCTTTTTTGCCGAATCGTAAATCTGAGAGGCGTATGTCCAGATGGATTTGACTGGGTAAGTGTATATATTTATTTTTTGTCGAACTTCCAATTTCGATTTAAAAAAGAGTGATTACAGTATTTTCAATATATAAATATAAAATTTAATTTTTATATTATGACACCAAGTGAGATATTTTTGTATAAAGTAAAATGTAAATGAAGATTTTAACCCTTCCACTTATTTTTTAATTCTTCAATCCTACTTTCTTAATAGATTTTTCTGTACTTCCGTAGATTCTTCTGTTTCTTCCTTCTTTCCCCAATATAAATGCGTACCACAAGGTGGCGTCTTAAGCCCAATCCTCTATTCTGTATACACTTCTGATATCCCTGAGCACCCTAATACCACCATTTATTGCTTCGCTGACGACACTACTATTCTAACTTCACACAAAAATCCTACTATCGCATCAATTGCCCTACAAAACCATCTTCATGATCTTGAAAAGTGATTTGAAAACTGGAGAATCAAAATAAATAGCAATAAATCCACCCACGTTAGTTTCTCTCTTAGGAAAGCCTCATGTCCACCCATAACGATTGCCAATAACCCAGTGCCTTCAAAGAACTATGTAGGGTACCTTAGACTCTACTTAGACTAAAGGCTTATCTGGAACATACATACGAAATTGAAAAGACAAGAACTTACTAGACGATATAGCCAACTTTCACATCTTCTGTACTACAGATATTCACTTAACTTACGAAACAAGCAACTGATATACAACACCTTACTGAGACCAATATGGACATATGGAGCAAAACTTTGGGGTTCAGCAAAACAAACACACATAAACAAAATACAAACAGCACAATAAAAAATTTTACGTTAAATTATTAAGGCACCTTAGTTCATTTTTTTTTTTTTTGGTTCCTCCCCTTCCTCGCCTTTAAGGCTATACGGGGGTATTCCCGGGCCAGGGGGTGTGGGCGGGGATTTAAAAACTCCTCCGGGCACCGTTACGCGAACTCGTGACTATTTTTTTATCAAAGTGTCATGTATCAGGTCGCCGGGCAACGGCGGTACAGTGCACACGCTTTAGCTCATTCGGCCACCCCGCCCACTACACCTTAGTGCATTTCAAATACTACTATACATAACGACTTAAACACCCCAACATTAAAATCCTACATCCACGAAAAATACACTACATTTCATTCTTCAACCCCTCACTTTCAGTCATTCAAATCCTTAGTTTTTTTCTATCTCCTGCTCCCTGTTACCTGAACAACGCAGATCAAAAAGAAAATGGCCTAGAGACCTACTATACTAATAAAAACACTATCAAGCAAATACACCAAGACAGTACAAACACAACAAATTTGCTAGATGCGCAGCCGCATGCATAAAATATAAATAAATAAATATGACATTTATATTGTTAGCATTATATTATATTATATTGTCAAAAATTCATCCTCTTTGTAATGAGCTATCATTCAAAATTGGATCATAACGCGACGCCGCACAGTGAGACGTATGGCTGGTTTTCGTGGACATGGGACAACAACTTGTAAACAAAGTCTGATTAACTTTATATTTAGTAGCCTCATGTTTTAAAGTAAAATGAACACGAATATGACGTAAAAATTAAAAAAAAAAAATCACAAAAATCCTAGAAAATTCAGATTACTTAGTTAAAACCTTGGAATTATTAGATTTGACAATAAATTAACTTTAAAAACGTTAAAGACCTCTTGAAACGCATAAGGTCAGATAAATATTTATAAATACTGTCTATATTGCTACTTATGATAGTTATAACTTTCAATTACCTATATATGTAATATATAGTAAGTGTAAGTATTGCGATATTGAAAATTTTTGAAAATGAGTTTTCAAAAGAAATACATGTTTCCAGGTCCACTGAATCTAAATAACCAAGTCCCGAAAAATGGTCTGTGTGTATGTGAACACTCTTGCTCGAAACCGAAAAGTCGTACGAAACTGACATTACGTATTTAAAATAGGTATATGCCTTAGCAACTTTTTCCTAAAAATCGGCAAATTTTATATCAAGGCTGAAACACATTTTTAAAATTTTCCCAAAAATAGCTTTAAAGATTTTGATTAAACTCAGTGTATCATTTTATAATCAAGCGGTACAATTATTTCTATTGTATCTTATCTTACAATTGTATTGCTCAATCGGAAATTATCAAGGGTGATTCTATTAATTGGCTTAAAAAACGATATTTATTTCTTTTGAAAGAACGATTTTGTCTATTCAGGATCAGGTATTTTCCTCCAATACTTATAGAAAATATATATCAGGGAGAGTGAGAGAATATAAGAGACCGATGTGGCCTATGTAAAAATGCAGCTAAATCCAGCATATATCATCGCGATGTCAACCGTTGACAGGTAAGGAATACCTGATGGGACACAATAACCTGGCCAAGATTGTGCACCAAGCTTTAGCCTTATTATATAACATTACTAACCTCAGATCCCTTATTATTAGTGTTATCCAAATGCGAGACCGAGACGAGTCTTGGTCTTGCAAACTCAGTCTTAGGCATGGTCTTGGTCTTGCGCAAGAGTCTCGCAAGAGTCTTGCAGTTATTTATTAGCTTATTACTATAGAGATATTACTGTAATTTTTTAGATAGGAGAAACCTAACTAAGCCCAAATGAAAAATTAGAGGAGGTAAATGCAATTTTTTTTTGAAATCTATTTATTGAATAATAATACGATCAGCCACTGCTGGAGGGCTATAAGCATTAGGGCTAAAAGTTCTCATTCATACAATATATACAAATAATAAAGAAATAAATATAAATATAAGAAGTAAATAAATAATACTGATGAAGAAGGTAAATAAAAATAAAAAATAAAAATAAACAAATAAAATAAAATAAAAACATAATTAAATATAGTCCAAAATTTGAGCCTAATCCTTGATCTAGGTCTGGTGAATATTTTTGGCGAAAACCAAAAAAGTTTAAAATTCTGATATAATAATAAAATACTTAAAAATTATAAAATATAACCCGAAGGTTCAATGCCGACATCACCAATCGCTGTCGATAAACGCCCCTCTACTGCTCGAAGTCCAAACCCACCAGATTAACCTTATCGCAACGCCCCCCCCACATTTTCTTCGGCTTACTCCTCGGACATTTACCATTAGCCTTTTATGGATACTTTCGTCGCTAAGCCTAACAATTTTAAAAACCCATAATGTAATCACCTTAATTATATTAACTGGTTACAGTTGACGCACTTCGACGTAGTATATCAGTCTAAATTATACGGATATTCTATGAAATACTTCTTCGTATAATGTTCAATAACGATAAGACTTTGAAGTAAGCAGCCACGTATCGCGTCCAAACAGAGCCATAGGTTGGTTAATGGTTTATAAATACTAATTTTGAAGTTTCGCAACAGAAGCCCCCAGCGAAGTAGTTGGTTGTATAGTTAAGGCGTAGAACCTGTTGGCCATTATTATAACTTACTAGTTGGCCCATGTGAATAATTCTCAGAAAATTTTGCTTAGTGAAGAAATAGCAAAAAATATGGAAATAAGTAGTTCCTATGTATTGCGTAAGGAAGGAATTAATATTTTTTCTTTGGTCGATTACAATATTCCATTAAACATAACAGACAAAAATATTTATACAAATTACTTTGCAATGACCTATTTTTAAATGCTGACTGGAAAGATAATAAAGACAAAATAATGCCCCGATCATGGAGTTTTCTAAATTATTTAAAAAATAAAATTAAGAACAACCAAATGTCTTTAAGAAATAATAAAGTTAATACATCAGCCAGAAAAAAAGTGTAGTAGACTATTCTACTCTTAAATGCAATATCTTTAAACAGGAAGACATTATTAATTTCAAAACTAATGGACTGTATCTATGTTAATAATAAAGCCCGATTTTTTGTGTTTGTTTTGTAGGTAATTTAGTAATCTTTCTAATTATTATAGGTACAATAAAGGCAAAAAAAAAAAATGCATGCTTTTTGAGTTATTCGCAAATAAAGTTCTTTTCCTTCATAACTTCTTTTCCAGATATTTCGTAAGGATAGGACTATTTTTCGCATGTGAAAGAGAATAATATCTTCAAAATGATTGGTCAATCATTGGAGTTTATGAAGAATGGACGAAGTTATGGCGTACTTACAACAAAACACCTTTTCGAAATAATTTATAGGATGGTTGTGAATAATAAAATTAAAAAGACGTAAAATACACGCTAAGTTTAAAGTTGTTTACGTTTATTAAAGTTTATTTATTTAAAGCTAGGTTTAAGTTAGCATGTTAAAAAAATAAATAAAACAAGAAATGGTAAAAGGAAAACGAAGGAAAAAAAAGGAAAAGGAAAAAAACTTGGCGAGAGATTCAGATATTTTCAAAGATTCATTCTTAAGAGAGAAAACATATGGTTTTGCTCAAGATTGTTATGCTACATATAGCATTTGCAGGTGTTTCTGTTTTTTTTTAATTCTCCGATGTAAAAGGCACAGCTCTCGAAGATAAGGACCACCATCAATCTCTTTCCACACTTCCGACAAATGAGCGGGTTTTCTTTTGTAATTAGGTAAAGGTGTGTAAGGCTGTTATGACCTATTCTTAGTAGCGTAAGGTCAACTTCCTCGTTGCGTTTACTGCAACTGGAACTGCTCTATGGCTTCACCTAATTTTTTATCAGCTTTAATTTATTTGGAGGGCTTTTGTCCCATAGTGTCTGCCAATCTTGGTGTATGGCCTCTTTCTGAGGTCGCGTTAAGAAACCAGAGCTTCTTTTGCTGCTCTGTCAGCTATTTCATTCCCACCAATGCCTATATGATCGGGAGACCATACAAAATTTAATAATTTTCCAATGTTACTTAGCTGTTTTACGAGTCCCAAAATTATTAAGATTTTCATACTTCTAGGTTGTCTGGATATATGTTGTTCATGGCTTTAAGGGCGCTCAAAGAATCTGATACGACAACCATATTTACAACTCGCGAATTTATCACATGTCGTAGAGCCTTTTATTTATTTATTAATCTCTAATATATGGAACAATGTGGACGTAGTTTACATTTATAAGTAGCGTCAGGTGTGACGAAGGCAGATGCTGTTGATGTGTCCGATTGAGAACTGTCGGTGAATATTAATAAATATTCTGGTAGAGATCTATTTGTTTTATGAAATAGTTCTTTTTATTTTGAAATTTAGGTATTTTCTTTCTTAATTTTCGAAAGGAGTAGATTTAATTTAGGTTGTATAAAACTCCGAGGGGGTATGTCATTTTGAATTATATTTAAGTAGATCGGTTTCAGCTTACATTTTGCAAACATCATCAATATATTGACAACAAATTACTGATCTACAAGAAAATGTTCTAACATTAAATCTAACAATCAATTTAGTCCGAAGTCCTCAGAACTATAGTCGAAGCTCCGTTCTATGTAACCAACAAAACCCTACACCATGACCCTAATATTCCATTTGTCCTAGACCTTATCCTTGAAATGTTTTTCTAATTCTCTCAGACTCTTAGAAATCATATAAATCTGCTTGCACAATCCCTGTCCCATCCCTACAATCCTCATCGAAGATTAAACGGCAATGGCCCAGCGATCTTTTGTAGTAAATATCTTGGAATTCTGACAATGGCAAGATTTTCCACTCAAGACATGAGTGTATGTGCCTAAAACGCTCTCGCTCAATCTCAGCTAGCATTAAAACCAGGGACGCGGTAAAGAGAGGCGCGCAGGGATCTCTTTGAGTCCTGCTTTTCCCTCAATAGTTGGAGGGATAAGCCTTGGGGTTCCCTACCTGATTGTGCACAGATATGATTCAGTTTTTATGTTCTTAATTTACTTATCTTTAGGTTATTTTATTTTTTATTGTACATATTTTATGTTTTCTGTATATATGGTGTGAATATGTTCACATCTCACTATCATTATTGTCCAAGTGAAAGATTATTATTTTTCTGAATAAATAAAAATATACTACAAAACGTAGTAGCTTTGTCACAGATAAGATGCAATAATTTCTTCCCTTCAACATCACCTTAACCTCATCTTAAATTTTGTTTTTTCTAGTTCCGTAAACTCTAGATACTGAATTTATTTAATAAAAAAAATCAGATATATTTTCTATAGCTGCATGAACAAAAAAGTATGTTCATTTTTCGATTCCTAAATGATTACTCCATGAAAAAAAATAAAAACCTCATTGATTTTTTATCCTAATATATCAGTAACTTCAATATTTCACTTTAGATATTTTAAACATAAATTTGTCATTTTTTTATGATCACAAGTAATGGCCCCTGAAAATCTCAATGTGGATCACAGGATGTATAGATTGGGGACTCCAGCTATATATTAATAAAAATGAGGTAGTTGAAAGAATGTAAGAAGAAAGCACAGAGAAGAGTCGGAAGAGGAACATTCTACAATATTGAGGAACGGATTAGGCTATGATGCAATCAGGAGATACGTCTCTGTTGAAACCAACGGGCTTCGCTGTTTATAGAGAACCGATTGGAATAGCTCAAATATGTGAGGAGGGAATTGTATGAATTCAGTTTGCGATAGGACGGAATCTGGGAAGAACTGTCAGCGAAAGAGGAACTGAAGAGAAAAGTGTGACAAAACAATTCGCATTGCCATCGAATTCTATCTATAGTATAGAATTTAATTTTATTAATACCTATATCTCAAAATTTTGGCATATATTTAGTGAGGGAGTATAACAAAAAATTCTTTACTCACACTTTTCGAACTAGCCTATAGAACATTCATAAAATTAGAGTAATGTCATAATATTAAAGATACATATTTATGTATATATCAAAAATATTAAGGCTGAAATATAGAAGTCTCTTGAGAATAACAATATTGTACATAAAAATTAACATAACATGTGGCCAAAATGCGTATTACAATAAAGAAAACTAAAAAATAAGTAATAAAAGAATTATTTGCATAATTATACAGATACATTAAAGATATAATATGAGCAATAAGGTCCTAAAACTGCAAAATAGTTGCTATAAAAAATAAACCGGGAATTCGAAATGAAATTTGAAATTAGCGACAAATTACTTTTGTTGTCATACCATTTTATTAATGAAAAAAAATAATAATAAAAGATATTTACTTTAAATGATTTACATATGTTCCTAAATATGTTCAAAGAATACAATAATAGTATTGTAAACATTATACCAGCCCTATATAATCTAAATCTTAAGATGTTGATTGCTCGGAGAATATAAAAGATAATATACATAAAGAGGAGATTATATTCATATATAATGTACATGAAAGATGGCTACCCAGCGTCTGATTGGATTGTAAGGAGGAATTGGAATAAGAGGGTTTTAAATATGGATAAGGATGGTACATGGCGGATTTTAAGTGGGATGGAATTCCAAATGGTGGTGGAGCGGACAATAAAGGAGTGTTGAAATGAGGCCGATTTGTGGAAAGGGGTATGAAGATCAGAAGGACGAGATCTTGAGGAGAGGGAGTGGATAGATGACTTGAATTGAAGGAGATTGAATTGAGATGATTATAGATTATTTGGTAAAGGAATGTACTAGAATTTTACATACAAGATAAGGAGTATACAATATTCTAGATGAAAATTTCTATCCCAAAAAACTTATTAATAAAATACTATACAGCATAATAAATGTGATGAATAAAAAAATAATTACAAATAAATAGAAAATAAAAAATGATAACAAATATTTAGATGGAAAAAGCCAAAATGGATAAAAATAATAGGTAAACAAATATAATCGCTTCAATATAAAGATAAACATACACCCCTAAATCTCTCCGTAACCATTGATTTGATCAAATAAAAGCACTTATTACGATTTATACAGCTGACATCCCAACACTATCACCAGCACCTAACAGTTAATAATGACCCATCAATCACATCTCAAACTCTTCAATCACATATCACAAACGTTGAAGAATGATGTCGAAAGAGGATGATTGAAATAAATTCCATCAAATCATCCTTTGTCATTCCTCTCCTAAAGTTCCCTTTAATAATACCCCACACCCATTTTCAATAAATACTATACTCAGGACTCCACTTAGACATACGCCTTACTTGGAATCCTAATACAAGACTGAAACGAAAAGAAACCGCTCGGCGTTTCCGACTACTCCAATATTTACTATACAAACGTTCTAAGCTTCAATTAATTACAAAAGCTCATATATACGACTACAATAAGGCCTATTTGGCCTCAATGGGTTAAGGCATGGATCCCCACTATACCATCAAATTCCTCTTGTATCCAATCCTTATGTATGTCTTCCTCTAAAGTACATTTAATATGGTTTATTTTAAAAACTTTAAAAACATTTCGCATTATTTATGAGTTATAAAAAAATGCTACGTATAACTTTCGAAACAATTTGATTATTTATTTATGCCTCCCTTCCTTGCCTTTCGGCTACACGGGATTTTGCAGGGATGGCATATCACACACGTGCATGCCATTCCTGCTATTAAACAGCAAATTAATTTTCAATTTTGTTTTGTTTCGTTTTTTCAAATATCATCTTTTTTCATTATTTTCACTATATTAGTCTGGCGGCCATCTATTAGCAGGTTCTCTTCCCATATTAAAGTGGGAGGGTCCCAGAGCAGCTTTCCACCCGTACACAAAGTCTTGTAATACGGGTAGTTCACAAGGCTAACTCGGGAAATTCATCCTCCGTGAAGCCATAGATTCCCATTTTTCTTATCATTTCGGCCCTTAGACAATCAGAGGCGGCGCAGTTGACGATAATATGCTCAGCCGTCTCCGGTAGTCCGCAAGTGGGGCATAGGGGATCTATGTCTTTTCCAAAACTATGTAACTTAGAGCGGAAACCCCCATGCCCAGTAAGGAATTGAGAGACCCAGTAGTCCGGGAGAACCCACTTCGCTTTCAACCTACTTAAGACGGTGGGAAAATATTTTCATTAAGTTGCTCATTTCAAGGTTGTTACCCACCGCCGATTCCACTCATCTATGGTATCCTCCCGGATAATCCTATTCCATTTTCTTGGGTCTTCTGCAATCCTCACCCGGATGTTCTCCGGAAGACCTGCTGAGCCTTCTCTTTTTAACTTAAATATTAGCGAGTCTTCTCGCAGGAGAAGGTCGAGAGGTACCCCTCCTGCTAAGATCTGCACAGCCTCGTGAGACACACTTCGGTATGATTTTGTGACTCGCAACAGAGCCGTACGTTGAATTGTCGCCAATCTGCGTTTCTGACGGTGTGTGAGATTCTGAGACCACGCAGGAGAACCGTACCTCAGAATAACCACTATCATTCCATCGTAAATGATCCTCGTAGCTAGGTACCTGAGATATCCCCAACATGCACCCCCTAGGCGACTAAGTCCATTCAAGGCTAGGGCCACCCTGTTTTCTAAGTAGTCCAAATGCGGGGTCATATTAAATCCTCTTCCAAACTTTATGCCAAGGTAGGTGACCACCTCACTTGGACGTATTCTCGTTCCTTGTATACACAGATTGATATGGTGTGCCCTATCCGACTTTCCCTTCAGCAGGATCGCCTGGGTCTTTGATGAGGCCGTTCGTAACTTCATCCCCTCACACCATTGCCCGACCAGATTGGCGCACCGCTCTGCTGTTTGACGCTACTACTGCCGCCAAGTCAGCGACGTAAGCCGTAGCAGGGAACCGCTCATCTTCGAGCACACCCAGCAACTCATCAAATACTAGCTTCCATAGAGTCGGACCAAGGACTGATCCCTGAGGGCATCCCCTCTCTATGGAAGCTTCAGTTTCATAAGAGCTACCTCTGACCTTAACAAATCTGTCCTGCAGATAACTACTTATGAGGGCGTATAGATTGCTGGGGGCATCGTACTTCTGTAGCTGCTGAAGTGCTCGCGGCCACCAGACACTATCGAAGGCGGAGGATATGTCAAAAAGCAGCAACATGACATACCGCTCAGCCTTCTGTTCAACTTCCGCTTGTACTCGAAGCGGGGCATCAGCGGTTCCCTTTCGCTTGGTACTACCGTATTGCCGCGGATGACTAGCCCTTGCGAGAACCGGTCGTAGGTTGGTTAAGATAAGGTTCTCCAGGACACTGCTCATTATAGGGAGGAGACATATAGGTCTATATGACTTTGGGAGCTGCTTATCCCTGCCTCCTCCCTTGTAGAGGAGTCTCAAGTCGGCGATCTTCCACATTTTTGGAAAGTATCCCCGATCCAGGCAATCATTGAAAGAATTTGATTAGTTAATAAAGGAGAAAAAAAAATAAAAATACAGAAAAACCTACGTTGCTATAGATCGTAGCGCCTAAACGAATGTATAGATTTCCACGAAACTTGGCTCAAGTCATTTTCTCCAAAAAGTTACGAGGGATGATAAAATTAAATTCCGAATAACTCAAAAAGTATACACTTTTTGGGGGATATTGTGATAAGATGTTTCAAAGGTATTTAAAATGTCTAAAAAATGAAAGATGTTTCATCGAAATCAAAGCACTATTAGTAGTGATATTACGATTTTAAAATATTTTTACTTTCACTTACGTATATATTGTACATGTTTTTTTAAAAGTTTATGAAATTTCCAAAAAAAAAAAAAAAAAAAATAATCGGACAATTAGAAGGAAATATATGGTCTCTAGTTTGTTTTCCCTGAAGAGGCAAAAATTTGGATAAATTTAAAATATACTTTTTAATTGTTGAGACTAAAAACATTTTTTTTCTACAGATATTTAATATAATATCTTTCCTAAGAACATCTTTCATAAGAAAGATAGGAAGAAGTACCGAAATTTATACCTTTATTCTCAGTTCTATATTTCAACACTGCAATCACCACCTCTGGAATCAACTTACTCATTGTCTGCATAGATAACTTTTTCAACTAAAAATATCACTAAAATGAGGTCACTCAAAAATGTTGAAATTGGGATTAGTCATTCTGTGGTTTATCTAGAAGCAAAGAAAGTTGTGTGGTTTATAAAAGCAGATGGAGTAACTCGATTTTTATTGCCTGTCGTCGATATATTAAATCGACATTTTGTAATTTTAATGGTCATAATGACTTGTCATCTGTAAGCTTTAAGCTTTACCTCCGTTTAAAATTCACTTCAAAAAATTTTATAATAGCCCAGCATTGCCAGAAAATAATATCTATTCAAAGTAGATTGGTAAGTAAAAGTTATGTGTTGCGCGCACCAGATTTTTTACATTTGGCATGTCACTTTTCTGATATGAGTCTGTACTATTATGATTAGTGACGAAATACAAACTTAATCTCGGCTATTTAACGTTTTCGTGCCTTGAATAAATATAACTTCATTATTTATGAAACAGCGAGGCTATTTTATTACAAAATGGAAAAGGTCTCAAGCAAGGTCTGTCACGAAGCGGAATTGCCCAATTGAGCCATTTCTTGAGCCCAATTGAGCCATTCAAGTGAATCCTAATCGATTGTTTAAAATATCGAAGTAAGTATCGATTGTCGTGTAAAAACACCAAATAAATCTGATGGTGGAATTATTTAAAAAAATAAATAAATAAAAAACCTCAATATTTAAGAAGGTAATGAGAAAATAATTTTATTTCTGAAACCGGCCTTTTTTCACAATCGATATAACGAAACTTTCATTTTTTAAGTAATCTTGTGAGACAGGCTTTTTCAACTGTCATATTAAAATAACAATTTAAATTTATTTATTTATTTGTATGCCTCTACCCGCTAGGGTCATTGGCAATCGTCAATTCACTCACAGTTTTATTATTCTATTATAAAATCCAATAATTTTTAAGAAGTCCAGTAGGATTTGCACTTCTCCCTCCGCATCCTGCAACACGTTTGCAATTTAAATTATAACAATCTTAAAATTAAAATTTTAATATAAAAAAAAATTTAATTTTTACTTTTATTTTTTATTTGTGTACTTTTTGAGTAATAGGCAAATTAAAATGTGAATTCATCATTACTTAAAATATAAAAACTTGGCTTTCAATAAAATAGTTTTACCACTATTTAGCCTTTTTATGAGGCTTTCAATAAAATAGTTTTACCACTATTTAGCCTTTTTATGAGGCTTTCAATAAAATAGTTTTACCACTATTTAGCCTTTTGGCTTTCAATAAAATAGTTTTACCACTATTTAGCCTTTTTATGACCGCAACCCCGGACCATCTCCTTCCTTTAAAATATAAAAAGTTTGTACTTTTTTAATTGATTTGCAAATAAAATTATAAATTCATCTTAAAAGTTTTTGCTTGTATTCAGGTAAGTATATTGTATAGATAAATTAAAAAGGCTTTAAGAAGACTTTAGCCAAGTTTTATTAATATCTTTACAGCCGATTATAACTATAGTCTATAACAAGATACGTTTTTCGGCCTCAATTTCAAAACGAAAAGCCGGATGGTAAAGAAATTTATATAAAAATGCTCCTGAATTTGATTGCAAAGTTTTACAAAATTTTTAAGCAATCGGTTAATAACTTCGAAGATTAACAGTTTCGGACTAATATTTACATTTTGGTTTATTATTTTCAATAATGAACTATTTTAATTCTCCAAGAAACACACAAATTTATCCTCTCCCCTTTCAAAATTTGAGGTTTTACGTTTCACGCTACTTAATATTTTAAATTTGTTTGTCCGTCCGCCATAAGATAAACCTACTTGTTGTGCTTCCAGAAATTATAGAATTAAGTAATATAACCAATGTTGGACTGGACATTTTGGAGTAACTATGACACTTCAGCACATGCTGTTTAGGCAAATGATGACTTTTAGGGAAGAAATGCAAATAAACACTAATAAGTTCAACTTCAGGCAACATACGATATAATTTGGCAGTGGACCGTATTTGTTAGACAATTAATGGGATATTATCATACAAAAGAGAATTATTATTGATAAACAAATTGTTTCATAACTTTATTGTAGTTATTTCTTTTCTATAATCCATTTGAACATCTGTATTTTATAAAAATATCGATTATCCAAAATCTAATTAACAAGATATAATAGTTATATACATTGTGAACAAGTCACCCTTTATTCTGGCATAGGGCAAATCTTACTTGGCTTTGGGGTCCCTACACCATACCAGTATTAGGTCTTCCAACTAATGAAGTATTGGACAGTAATGAGCTCTAGAGAACACCTCAGGCAGGTTCTCTTGGTTATCTCTGTTTAGGCAAGCTACCGCTATGTAGCGTTCGGTTGCAAAATGACTTAATTCACAAAACACATGCCACTTAAAATGTTTTATAATCTTGGATACTGCTGATTCTCTATTATTGTTGAAAAATGCGAACAATTATTGTTATATTGAATATTTAATAGTTGACCGTTGCATTATAAAGGAAGAATACACGGAATTTCAGGTGTACCCCAAGAAAACAATTATTTCACTAACAAAAAATTTTATAGAAACTTGGTTACATCCATTTAAAGTATTATAAACAAAATAACGGAAATAAAAATAGTCATTTATAACTATTAAATTATAGCAATAATTAAAAAGGAAGGAGATGGTCCGGGGTTGCGATCATAAATAGGCTAAAAGGCTTTCAATAAAATAATATTTTCGTTATTTTGTATATGATACTTTAAATGGATATAACCAAGTTTCTATAAACATTTTTATTAGTAAAATAATTGTTTTCTTCGGGTACACCTGAATTCCCGTGTATTCTTTGTACAATTATTTTTTGTGTAGTAATTCAGGGTTAATAATTATTAATCTGAAACCTGTTATCGAATTGTCACTAATATTGAGTAGAATTACTATTTGCTGTTTGATGGAGAAGAGACTGTTGGTGGGGGGACCGGAAGGCACGAAGCCAGAGCCAATCAAATCAAAGCATTTTCTCTAACTTCATTATCTAGTCGTCTCTGCCTCCGACAATGTCATTTCAAGTCTCAGTCTTGTGCGCTGAGTCGTTCTATGCTCACTGTCGTTTCTTTTCATGCTCAATATTTTATATTTTATTTTAGGTGAATATTATAGTATGTTTCTTTCTAGTTATTTAATAGTGATGAGTGGATTCAGTGAAGTTTCATAATATTTTGGAATTATTAATTTCCAAGATGGCCCAGTATGCTTTGGAATGGACTGTAAGTACCTAAATAATTTATTCTAATTTAATTTTAATTTGAATATGGAACATTTATAAATAATGTTTTACATAGAATTTTTTTTATATATTTACATACCTGACATTAGATATTCAAAACTTTTTCTATGAAAACAATATTTAGATAAAAATCATTATTCCAACTGAGAATTTTCATATTTATTAATTTAGGTGTTAGAATTTTATTTAATATATAATATTTAGCATATTGTAAGAAAAAAATCGTTCATCTAACTAATATCTAAATGGTATAAACTATAACCAACCCAAAAAAACACTTGATCATGTACGAATCTCTTCATCTTAGGTTCGGGAAGGAAGAACTTATTAAAATTGTATAATCAAAAATGTATCTTTTTTTTACAGTAATGGTATAATAAAATAAATTAATTTCTAATTTTCATTCGAATAAACAAAAACTTTTGTTGATTATTTATTGCTAAGACTTGCAAGTATCATTCCATTCCTTCAAAAATGAGCTCGTTTTTGAAATTAAATTGATTTCAAACAAATATTTCGTGATATTTGGACTCGTTTCTGTGAAAAACAATATAGCACCATCGGATTCATTGGTTGTCTTTACATAAGAATTGATGCTTATTTCAATATAAAAAATGTGAAACATCTGGATTGGGCTAAGTGTGAAACATATGGAACATTAAGGTCTTTATGGATTATTTAATTTGTGACAAAGTAAGGAGCATTGAGGATTTTATGAAGGATTTTGGATTGGATACGAGATGAATTTGATGGTTTAGTGGAGCTCCATAGCTTAACTCTGTAAGTCCAAATACGCCTTATTATAGTCATGTATATTAGTCTTTTTTAAATAATTGGAAGTTTAGAGCGTTTGTCTAGTAAGTGCTGGAGTAAGAGGAAACGTCGAGCGGTTTCTTTTCGTTTCAGTCTTGTGTGAGGATTCAAAGTGAGATGTATGTCCAGGTGGAGTCCTGGATATCGGATTTGTTCAACAGGGATGAGTGGGATGTTATTTAAGGATGCTGTCGGACAAGAAGTCATAGGATTACGACGAATGGTATAGGTGATTTGATGGGATTTATTGGAATTTATTTTATTAAAGCTATTTTGCAAAAATTCGCTTTTACTCCACTATTTAAAAAATGACAGACATCCATTTTTGATATGATACTACTCAAATACTTTTTATATAAAATACACTCACGGGATCTCATGATAATATTTCTTCTCAAAGCAAGTTGTGTGATGTGCGCACCGAATTCGATCAATTCTGTCCTCCGGCCGCAGCTCAAAGCTTACCCCTTTGTAAATCCGGAACTTTATAGAAGAGACTCTGAAGTAGCACTAAACAGACTGCTTTGTGATTGGCTAAGGCAAGGGAAAGCCGTACAGTGTCCCTATTGTCTCAAAATGGCAACACATAAGGGAACAATACACCCCCCCTCTCACCTTAACAGGCTACCTGGGGTTCGCAATTAGCCTCGGAGAGGTCGGCTTAATGTTCGCTGATTGATAAATAGTAGTTCTCTCAACGCTAAAAGAAAAAATCTAGTGCGGTGCGCTCATCACTCAACTTTCACTTATCACCCAAGCAGAAATGAGTATTTTAAGAGAAAGGGGAAGTGAAAGTAAAAATTATTATATATTGATTTATATTTCATTCTGGGTATTTTTATTTTTATAAGTACTCTTATGTATACCAATCATAGTTTTTATATCGCAGTAATCTATATAATAAAATATTAAAAAATACCAACAATAGCATCTATGAAAACTGCATTTGTATATTTACATAATATTGTCGAAATCCTTATTATATTATGCTCAAGTTACGTATGGAAGCGTGTTATAATCATTCGCGTGCGCTCGTATTCCTTTGGTAAATCAATTACAACTATTCTCGTTTACGATCTCTTATTTCTCCTTTATTTACTTTTCAAATTCTTTCATGTTTTATATTTAACTATATTTTACACTAGAAATGAATATGAAATAGTCAATTGTTTCAAAAGGTAGGAGAATAGAATATTGGAAATTAGTCATTTAAGCCCTGTCAGGAAACATCAATATAACCTACATTTTATTTAAAATTCTTAATTTTAGACCAATATGGTGTATTTAATCAAAATCGTTGGAGCAGTTTTCGAGAAAATCGTAAAAATGTGTTTAGTCCATTATATAAAGTGCCACTCCCGGCTAACCGATTTTGACGAAAAAGTTGCTTTAACATCCCTAGTATATAAAAAACTTAAATATTCAATTTCACTTTCCTACTTTCCGTTTTTGAGGTAGACTGTTAACACACATTCACACACACACAGACCATTTTGCGGGACTTGGTTGTTTGGACTAAGGGGACCTCAAAACTTCTATTTCCGTTGAAAACTCAGATTCAAAAATTTTTTCGTTCGCAATACTTTCCATTACTATATATTTCATATATAGATAAGTGAAAGTAAAAAATGCGGTGCGTTCCTCACACAATTTTTATTTACAACCTTGCCTTTAGTAGAAACAGACATTTTTAGACAAAGGGAACTGAAAGTAAAAGTTCTTAAGCAAAACAGTTATCATATAAGAATTAGTTATTGTTGGTTCGAACAAGAAAAAATGAGCGAGTTTTTAATCTCAAGCGTTGAACCCATCGGCGGACATTGAAAATCCATTAGCCCGATGGTAAATTCCTAGAGAGCACCATAAATGGAATTTATTTCGTTCCTTTATTCATCAATTGAATTTCATTGATCAATGTTTTTAAGAGTGATAGCAGATCTTAAGAGCTACAACAAAAGTTTATATAAACGATGACCCGATTTCCACGAGGAATGTAGGAAATTAAAATTTTGCGTTTTTTTTTTTAATAAGTGACTTTTCTTGTTGAATAGTAAGTGATAAGTAAAAAATAACTCAATTTAAGTATTTAAAAATCATTTCACTGTAAACTAGACAAAATCTTCTTAAAAAAAAAAAATTATCCTCGTTGAAACCATTTCAAGAGGCCTTTTGTGCGGCTAAACTAAGCTGTTCTTTAAAATATCATTCGCGATTTTTTTTTTTTTTTTTTATCATACAACTGAAATACGGTTACACTAATTATAGAAAATATTTTCTAGTTTAATAAGCTTTAAGGACATACTAATCGCACTGAGGATATATTAGAAAATAAGTTAAGATTCATCTCCAATTGTATAAAAAAAATTATGTGATTTTATATCCTCTTACCTAAAAATATCTGTATTTTAAGCTAACTGACTGCAACATTAATTGCAAAAGTTTTTATTATTTTTTTTTATAATTTAATATCATACACATAATTGCCTTAATACAATTTTTAATTTTTAAAGAAATTTTTTTTTTTAAATAATGATTTTTCAAATATCTTTTATATAAAGGGCTTGTGAAACTGTGTTTTTTACCCAGAATTCCATTATATGAATCGATTCGTATTTATAACTGACAAAATAAATGTTTCTGATCATATTATTTAGATTTCATTAAAATAATTGGAGTAATCAGCAGATTTCTTTATTTGAAATGGAAATTTTAAGACTAGAAACATTTAGTTCGTCACTTCTAAATACTGATCTTCCTCTTAAGTAACTTTAATTTGGCAAATCTTAATTAATTATCAATTTCTCCATATGAGAAGTTATGGATAAGTTTAGAAAGAATTTGATTATTGAATAAAGGAGAAAAAAAGAAAAATGTTTATCCAGGTCGAAAATGAATGCCCGGAAATGATAATCAGGAAGTATACGTATATCGAAGCAAGCGAAGTATTTTAGAAAAAAAATATCTCATATAGAAATTCGTAGAAGATAATGGAGAGTGAAGACAAATTATAAATAATAATTTGTGAAAATTAATATTATTTAACGGAAATCATTTGTTTTCAAGGAAATTAAATGAAATTTACTAACTACACTTTAAATTTTTTTAAGTTTGAAAAAATTATTATAAATCCATCTAATCAAAAAAATAAAATTGTTTAAAAAACTATTTCATTGTACTTGTGTGAAGAAAAAGTGAGATATAAAAATATTTCATGGATGTATAAAGCATATGTTTATAACCTTAAATAAATTTAGTGTAGTTTAATAATTCTGGATCTGATCGCAAGGCCATCTTCTTTGCAGAAGTCTCGGAGGGTTATCATGAATTGAAGAGGAAGCAAGGTTAGAAACGAGAGGGTTGGGATGATTATGAAGTTTATTATGGAAGGAAAGGTATCTGGATTGGGACAGATCTGAAACATAAGAAATATTAAGGTCATTATGGATGATTTTATTTGTAACAAAGTAGGGAGCATTGAGGATTTTACGAAGGTTTTGGATGGTTTAGTGGAGTCCCGTAGCTCAACTCCGTAAGTCCAAATAGGTCTTGTTATAGCCATGTATATGAGTCTTTTGTAATTAATTGGAAGGATAGAGCGTTTGTCTAGTAAGTGTTGAAGTAATCGGAAAAGTCGAGCGGTTTCTTGTCGTTTCAGTCTAGTATGAGGATTCCAAGTTAGTCGTTTGTCCAGGTGGAGTCCTAGGTAGAGGATTTGCTCAGCAGGGATTAGTGGAGTATTGTTAAAGGAAACTGTAGGACAGGAAGTCATTGGTTTACGACGAAGGGTAAAGGTAATTTGGTGGGATTATTTTAATTCTCCAGTATATACATGACAAACGAATTTTATTTGCATACATTTGTTTAATGAACTTTTTGTTCAGTATTTTGTTATATTTATTTAGTAAATTGTTACCGAGCCCGTTGGCAGACCAGGCCCAAGGGAATCTTGTCCCTTCTGAAAACGGGTCTGTCCTTGATTGTCGCTAGTAATGTAAGCACCGAGCCAAGACATCATGCAAATTTATTCTAAGGTTAATAATATTGGCGAGCAGTGACTTGACTTGAAGTGAGCCGCCTCTGTCCCATGTTGTCCCTAGAAACAGCAGTTATTAAAATTTAATTATAAATTTAAATTTGGGTGGCGCTACTTGAAATTATGCATTCAAATATTTATATTTCGAGAAAGGATGAATATGAGAATAACATGATATGAATTGTAGCTTCAATAAATTACTTGTGTTGTTAATTAATTCCGACCAGTAGTGAATAATAATGATACCTGCTTAAGATTCGAGGCGGTCTCATGTGTTCCACCTTAACGAAGAGTTAAAGTGGCTCTTCCCTTCTTTCCGCAGACAATATTTCCTTGGATCTTTCCTATTCCAAACGATCAACACCCGACACCCTTCCTACATCTACAGTCTCCTACAGTTCAAACCCGTTGTCCACTTCAAGAAAGCAAGATCCCGTGTTGCCGACCTTTATATCCCTTCCCATATAACTAAGACGTTTGAATATTCCTTTATTGCCCGATCCACTGTCTTCTGGAATTCCTTGGAATTCACATCCCAAAATGATGTTACACAATGAAATAAATATTGCGAAACAGATTTTGACTGAGTTGAATGGTTATTAAAATTGATTGACTTTTAATTTTAAAAATCAACCCATGCTTACATTATTTTGTTTGTTTTTTTTATTTAAACAATGTTTTGTTTTTTTCAAAACGGTGTTATCTTTACTTGTTTTAATATACTTTTACTCAGATAATGTATATTTTCTTTAGTATTGATTAATGTAATTTTTGGCCATATGTAGTTTTTTTTTTTTTGTTCATATCTGTTATTCATAAGGAACCTCGTCCCAGAATAAAGTTTACTTTCTATCTATCTATCGAATAACAAAAAAATCTGGTGTGTCCACTCACACGACTTTCCTACCTATTTCAGAAAAGTTTTAATATATCTTTACATATGTTCATGAAGAAACAAAAAAGAATTGAACTAAATTTATTTTCCTGAAAAATGATCAAACAAAAGATTTGAGTACGATTTGTTTGATAAATTAAGGCAATGGAACCGGCTTAAGGTATATCAGTGTAAAAATTTCAATACTCACTAATATTGTTGATCAAAAACTTTTTGTCATGGATTAGTATTGTCAAACAATAATTTCTGTTAAAAGTAGAGTGATGAGGTTGTGTGATGCGTTCAACAGAATTTCTTAATTTCACTTAGTCATCTTTATTCTCTTATTCACCCCTTTCTGACACCAGGAAACGAACTCGTAATCTTTCATTGGGAATTGAATCGCTCTAACTTCGTTATTAGTTGTCCAAAATGGACGATTTTTATATGGCTTTGTAGGAAATTTCATTACCTCAGGGGCTGTGAAACGTATAGATCCGTCGAAAACCGCATGTCGGAAATTTGACCCGATTGCAATACTTTCCTTACCTAGTATAGGTAATAATAACATAAGAAAGTAATAATATAAGTTTAAAAAATGTGTAAAAATAGAATAAGCTGTATCATCGCTAATACTGGTTCGATTCCGATGATTTTATTTTTGTTGTGTTGGTAATTTAATTACCTTTTAAAAGTTATATTATAAATTTCCCCGTATAATATATACCTAGGGAGTTAGGCCCCATAACATTTTTCTTTTCTTTATAACTTTTTTCCTGAATTCTTTCGGGAATTTAGTCTATATACGAAAATTAAAAGGACAATGATTAGAACATCATAGAAAAGTTTCATCAAAATCGTTAGAGCCGTTTTCGCGCTACAGTCTAAACATGTTTTTCATTTATTGCGCGCAAGCTATTGCACATGGAGCAACGAATTTCTGTCACAAGCATCAGTAGTCTAAACCCTACAAAATAAAAGAAAGAAGCAACAAAATCGGTTCAGTAGTTCCCGAGAAAATCTTGGCTCAGACAGACAGACCAATGGCTAAAAATGTGTTTTTCGAACTCAGGGGGCTGTGAAACGTATAGATCCGTCGAAAACCGCATGTCGGAAATTTGACCCGATTGCCATAATTTCCTTACCTAGTATAGGTAGGAAATTAAAAATGTTTAATAATTTGCAGCGTTTTTAAATAAATTGTAATAAGATATCAGATGTTTTCGTTCAGTTGGATATTTAAATAATACTTGATTATATTGATAAGATTTTCCTTTCCTAAACCCATCGAGCTGTCTGCACAGACGACTCAGGAATGCCGTAATTCTTCTTGCCTCACCGTTCGCGAACAATTATTATTCCAGAGGAAATTCCATCTCCACGTCAGCTCATTTTCATCACAGCTATTTTCATTTAACTTCCTCTTCTTTATGTAAATGCGACGTGGACTGTTAGATAAACTTGAAATGAGATTAAAGTAGCTGTTTAGTTGGAATTATATCCCCCCAAACGTCGGTAAAATATTGTTTAAAATAAATAATAAAAAGTACTTCAAAAATTTCTTATTAAACTATTTATATCTAACTACAATACACTTAGAATACATGGATTAGTAAAGTTACGGAAAAGTGGCGCTCTTCTTAGTCCTATAATCAGTAATATAATGAGGAAACTGAAAAATTTGGCTAAATATCTCAATTCCACACTCAATAACCTAAAATTAGACAGTAACAATGATATAAAAAAAAACTCAATGTAGATGGATCAAATACTTGAAATCTATATAAATAAAATGAAGATTTTTTCTGTACATAGAATAGAATCAACCCGTTTTATGATATCTTTCCGTTTCATACATTGCAGACACCAAATCCACTTTAAAAATTTTTTTTTTGTCTGTCTGTATGTCCGCATTGCAACGAAATTTTGTCAGGGGTAAGCTCAGCAATGGCTTATTGTAGACTTTTGAAATTTTGACATTATATTTAGGTTTGCTTGACTTAAAACATAGGCTTTAAATGAAAACAAAATATTGAGTAGAACCAAAGTTATGAATTCTTGAGTAATTTGTCTAGAGATCTCGGTTAGGCAGTTACTTACTTCGATTCTCATCCCAACCTACTCTACCACGAGCCACAATTAAAAGTTGTGATACTAAACTGATGGAAAGAAATAATCACAACTCAACGGGAAAAATTCGGAATACCAAACATCAGTAAGGCGTTATCGCATAAAACACGCTCATTTTTTAACTTTGTCCGATCTTCCAGTTCAAGGTGTCATTCGATTAAACTTCCTGAGCCTATCAAATTTTGTCGTATACCTTTTTAGGATTAACCAAAAAAATAAATAAAAAAACATTAAAAAACTCCCAAAAATGTCATCTCCCCCGCCACAATATTCAGACCAAGTTCTAATTATACACGAATTTCACACGGTGACGCCATGTTATAATATTTAAATTATATATAATATAATTTTCCGGTATTGGCTTGCCTGATGAGGTTTAATTTTATCTTCACCACGCCTTAAATAATAAAATAAAGGAATATTATTTTTATTTTATTATGAATTTTAACAACAATGATGAATTGCAACAGCTCTGTCCAACAAAATAAAGTTTATATAGATTAATTTGTTCGTTGGAAATATGATTACTTTATCCAAGGTATATAAGTAAGATCTGTTAATAGTATTTATTCTTCCAAAACAATTATGTCCAATGTTATTTTGGTTATTTTACCAGCAAAAAACTCAGTAGAGTTTAAAGAAGTGGAGAGATTACAGCTCTTTTTAATTAATTAATCGACTCCACAATCTCCTCGCTTCATCATAATTGAAAATTAAACACTCAACAAATTTTAATAGATCGATGGTGGTTGGTTTAGTTGTGTGGTACCTAAACAAATAGCCGAGTAACAATGTTTTGTTATTGTAAATATTGACTTCTATAAGCCCCGCTATAAAAAAATTTAAAAAAAAAAACCTACCCCCTCCCGACCCAGTTTTATGAAATTGAATTTTGAACCTTCTTCAAACATAATACAAAATCCATCTCAAAAAAGATTCTCAAATTTTAACTATACACCCGTCAACGACAGGTACATCAGCTAGTAATAAATAAAATACACAATAGATAAATATTGCTTGGTCTGTATTGATGTAGAAAATTTATTTAGCAATATTAACTGAAAAAATATAATCCAAATAATCGAAAAATACTGGGTTACAAAAGAAGGGTTTTAAAGGCTAAATTAAAGGGGTTTATGGAAGAAAATATATCAGAAGCTAAAAATTGGAACTGCATACTGTAAGTGAGGGAAATGTTCAGCATTTGACCCCCTTTATAACGAGCTATTATTTATAATTTATATTTCATATTACCAATCTCGCCCTGTTGCTTTTTTCACTTCTATCGTGTGGTCTAAAGCACACACACTATTATTTTTATTTTTTTTTTTTACTTATCTTTTGATAATTATTTATTTATTATTTTTCTTATATATATTCTTTTATGTATATATAGTTTCAATGTAGTCTCACATCACCATAACTGTTGTCGAAGTGACAGAATGTTTCTTAATAAAAAAAAAAAACAAGTTCCTTGAAAGGGAAAAAGAAAAAAAGCTTAAGATAAATTTCATACATTTTTTCTTGACACCTATATTCATTAGCGTATATATTATAATTGTTAAAGTATCAAATTTTGATTCAAATCTTGACCCTTTCAAATTAATTCTTGATCTAATATTGGCTGTAGTTGCAATTGGCAATAAACTACATAGCTGTTCTAGTTTCTTAGCTCAAAGACATAACGAGAAATAAAGAAAAGTTGTTTTTATTACTACTTTTATGATCTTGTTTTAAAGTTTTTATTGGCGACATCAAAGCCTGATAAAGTTGAAGAAAAAAACAAAACAAAGTTAAATCTATGATTTCTAAAGAAAAATAAAATTAGGATTGGCTTCAGCTATTAAAACCTTATAACTAATTTAGAATTTTAGTTCAAAGACTAATAAACTATAAACTGAGTTCATTTTATTATTACTTTTAATCAGCTGTTTTTATTATAACCTTAAATCAGCTGTTTTTATTATTCCTTTTAAGGCAGGACAATAATTAGGATAGTGAAACTGGTTTAATGCCTTCTGTTTCCATTTAATTCCCCTTCCCCTCCCGTCAAGTTCTAGGGAAGCCAAATTCCTTGAGCTGGCAGTCAAAGGAATCAAAATTCAGCGGGACACATCGGAATGGCGGCCCGGCCTCTTCTTTGATCCTTCCAGGACTCAGTCCTTTATCGGATTACAGCCCAGTACATCTTCTGCAGAGGTCCTTGCTGGCTTAGCACTCGCTTTCAGGACGAACGAGTTCTTTCGTTTCCCACTCGAGGGGATTACATTTTACAGAATTACTTGTGCCTACAATTATTTATGATTGTTAATTAAGATGATTAATGAGTGAGGATTCTCTCTAATTATATGTCTATACATGTCTCTAATGTATTCAACGTAGATATATATATATATATATATATATATATATATATATATATATATAATATATATATATATATATATATATATATATATATATATACGAAAAATGTTTATTCCTAAATACAATATAATATTATAAAGATATTCTACCTAACTCCCAAAATTTAATGTAACATTTTTTCTTAGTAAACTATTAGTTTTTTTTTTATTTTCATTTGTTCTCTCGTCTTCCTGGCTTTTTAGACTATACGTGGGTTTTCCAAGTCAGATAATGAAGGGAGGGATTAATCCGAGAGATAAACCCCACTGACACCGGGACGTGAACTTGTTATCATATTAACTTCTGTTATCAAAGGAAATTGTTGTGCACACGTGTTATCCCGCTCGGCCAACCCGCCCCCAAGTTATTAGCTTGTGTCATTACAAAAAATTCAGCTACTGATACACTTAAATTATTTCAAAGGAATAAGATGGTCCAGGGTGGCGGTCATAAATAGGCTAAATAGTGGTAAAACTATTTTATTAAAAGCCAACGTTTCGACCCAACTTTGCAGGTATTCTTCATGGAGGTGTGTTCAGCTAGGAGTTTCACGTAGAACTGAAAATTCGACGAAAGTCAGTTCTAAGTGAAACTCCTAGCTGAACTCACCTTCCTGAAGAAGAGCTGCAAAGTCGGGTCGAAACGTTGGCTTTTAATATAATAGTTTTACCACTATTTATCCTATTTATGACCGCCACCCCGGACCATCTCCTTCCTTTATAATGCAACGGTCAACTATTAAATATTCATATGATAATTATTTGTTATGTGAATGTTTTTTTAAATTAAATATGAGATCCTACCGACTTTGATATATACTTGTTTTTTCGTTGGTGTAGTATGATTTTACTTATAAAGGAATGCTGAAATATTAAAACTTGGGAACATCAGAAACGATTTAACGTTGCATTATAAAGGAAGGAGATAGTCCGGGAGGGCGGTCATAAATAGGCTAAATAGTGGCAAAACTATTTTATTAAAAGCCAACGTTTCGACACGACTTTGCAGGTATTCTTCTAGGAGGTGTGTTCAGCTAGGAGTTTCACTTAGAACTAAAAATTCAACGAAAGTTAATTCTAAGTGAAACTCCTAGCTGAACACACCTTCCTGAAGAAGAGCTGCAAAGTCGGGTCGAAACGTTGACTTTTAATAAAATAGTTTTACCACTATTTAGCCTATTTATGGCCCCATCCCGGACCATCTTATTCCTTTATGATATGAGATATCACGCTTTTTGAGGTTCACAAAAAAATCCAAGGGGTAGTCTACAATCCAATTTGGTGCAAAGAATTTTTATTTTTCGACTGCTTTGAAAATTTGTATTTGAGAGTTTTTCGAGGTGCTAAATATAAATCTCAACTCTGTTTCTACTTAAAAAAATATTTGAAAGGTGGGTACAAAAATATTGTATCGTTTGTCCTAATAACCTCGTTATTTTAAAAATTTGGGGATGTAGGTCAAGCCAAATAGCTCAATATTTTTTAAGGGCACCTTTTTCGGGAATAATTTCGGAGTTTTCGTAAATAAAATAGTTGTAGGTTACTATGAGATGAAACTATTTAGGAAGTTTCAGGCGGGTGTTAATAATTCAATGAAAATGGGTCTGAACCACGGACTATTATATTTGGTACACAACCGACTTCGAGGGTTAGTGAAATAATTTGAGAGCTCTATTGAATTGTCGGTTAAATACGAGGTTATATAGGACAAACGTTACAATATTTTTGTAGGCCACCTTTTATATCGACTTTGTGAACAAATTAGAATACGACCAAAGTAGAAAGCAAATGGGTATTTTCCAGTTTTTAATACCTAATTAAATAAACAAAGTAGGCTCCCCTTCCAGATTTAAAGCGCCCCAATTCCAAATGTTTTCGTAAATAAAATAGTTGTAGGTTACGATGAGATGAACCTATTTACTATGTTTCAGATGGATGTTAATAATTCCATAAAAAGGGGTCTGTACCACGGACTATTATAACCTTCTATCATGCTGAAACGTGATGAATGTGGTGTCCCTGAATTCAGAATTTTAAACTGGGTTAGCGAATCGTACTTTATACTTTTGTTTTTCTAATACTTTTGTTCTAAAATTAATAAAGTCGATATAAACATTTTAATACTAGAGCTTAAAACGAAAAAAAAAAACTTTCATCTTTAAAACGTTTCGGTGCCCCTGGAACTTCTATTCTTGGTAGTTTTTTAAATTCTTTTTGAACTATAATTTTTTCCTTGTGACTTTTCTAGTGAAGGTTTTACAGAATGTTTATTTGAAAGTTCTGTCGATTTCGAAAAAGAGTTAATCCAAATAATTATTTTTATTCTTAGCTAATAAAACAAACATAAGAATTGTGGGTAAATGGTTAACTGTCGTGAATAATGAAGAGAAGAATAGTTGGGGTACTCAGTCAAATAAGAAGGCAAAAATAAATGATAATATTTATTTTGACATTTGCCTACGTTTCGACCTGAAGTTCAGGCCTTCATCACCAGATAACAAGGTATGAGAAACATAAGTAGTGTAGGTAAAAAAAATAAATTAAAATTAAGTTGTTAGAATAATGACAATAGTTAGAACTAAGAGATAAATAATAATAACCGTTACAAAGTTTGGAATGACGAGGTAAACATAATCAAAAAAGGTGACATAAGTATTTTTATTTTATTATTTTATCATTTATTTTATTTTATCATTATTATTGTTATTTTATCTGGTTCTTTTCTTAGCCCTGATGAAGGCCTGAACTTCAGGTCGAAACGTCGGCAAATGTCAAAATAAATATTATCATATATTTTTGCCTTCTTATTTGACTGATCACTCCCACTATTCTTCTCTTCAAAAATAAGAACTGTATGTAATTAATTTTGAACAAATTATAGCTCTCAATTTTTTTTTTTTTTTTTTTTTTTGTTCCTCTCCTCCCCTTCTTCACATTTAAGGCTTTACGGGGTTTTCTCGGACCAGGGGGTGTGGGCAGGGATTTAAAAGACTCTCACGGCACCAGAACGCAAACTCGTGACTTCTTTTTATCAATTTTTCTCTGTTTATTTCTCATTAAATGACACTTTTTTTTAACAACTTAAATAAATAAAAGTTAATTTTTACCCTAACTGGAACTTTAATAAAAAAAAAAGGTTTCAATCTCTGTTTTTTTTTGTTTTTTTTTGTTCTTACCCTCCAAAATGTTTATTGAAACAATTACATATATAGTATACAATAATAAAATATATACATGCAATAAATTCCTTCCACTGCCCGAGGGCATCAATCTCTGTTCAATACTGGTGAGATTTTGATTAGGTCATCAAAATAACGTTCATCGAGAACTACTGAGTCCTGCATTTAAATTCCAAAAATATATGTTTTCGAGATACTTCATGGGGAAGAGTTCGTAACCACACGATCTCGCGTTAATTGTATTACTATCATGGATTGCATATGTCGTGTTGTCGACTTGGTTGCTAATATCGAGAGAGGGAGAATATGTTACTCATCAAAGCTGGCTTTTTTTCTTCTTCAAATCCAATTATTGATCCCTCATTTTGAAGACATTTTTCTTCTTCAGGTCAGCAAATAGTCACATCCCCTTAATCTTCAGAAAATTAAATTATGGAGGAAAAGAAACTTTGTAATTAAATCAAAAAGTATACATTTTTTAAAGGAAGGAGATGGTCCGGGGTGGCGGTCATAAATAGCGGTAAAACTATTTTATTAAAAGCCGACATTCGGGGCTAGATCGGGCATGATACAAAAGATAGAGAATTGTGGCAGTTACATAATATTTAGACAAGACAAGATATTAGTAACAAGATCCTAAACTGAAGTAAATAGATGGTAACAATTGTTGTAGTGTAATATATAATATATGCCAATGTGAATATACTTCTACAGATCTTACAGGAGAGATTGAAAGAAAAGGAAAAAGGGTATAATATGAAATAATAGACATAAAAGGAATCTCGAGAATCTCTCTTGTAGATCTGTAGAAGTATATTCACATTTGCATTTATTATATATTACACTACAACAATTGTTAGCATCTATTTACTTCAGTTTATGATTTTGTTACTTAATGATATTGTTTATAAATTTTGTCTAAATATTATGAAACTGCCACAATTCTCTGTGTTTTGTAACTTGTCCGTTCTAGCCCTGAAGAAGACTTGCAAAGTCGGGTCGAAACGTCGGTTTTTAATAAAATAGTTTTCCCTCTATTTAGCCTATTTATGACCGCCCACCCCCCTCCCCCCGGACCATCTCCTTCGTTTATAATGACGGTCAACTATTAAATATTCAGTATACATTTTTTTTTTGTATACATGATTATTTGAAGGATTACTTAATTCCCTACAATAAAAAAAAAAACATCGCAATCGTTAAGAAATATATATATTTTTTTTTTTTTTAGCTTTAATGTTTTATTCACACATTGTCACATAATGCTAATGACAACCAGTGAATGTGAGATCGATTGATTAATAGAATTGTCATGAAAGGCATGAGGAGGATCAGTGCCCAACGGCACCTCACTCGGCGTGATATCTACATTAGGCGAGGAGGTCCCTCATCCAGCTCCTCTTCAGTCTCCTACAGACGTTACCTGGCATATTCGTAGTGGTCATGTCATTTATAAGTGTATTAGGATGTCCTTGTAAGTTGTCATGGAATCGTTTGTAATGAATACGTATGTGTTCGTTAACAGTCGGCATATGGAGGTCAGTATGTAAGGTTATGTTGCTAACGTACCAAGGTGCTTTTGTAATTGTTCTGAATGTTTTTGCTTGAAAGATTTGAAGTTTGTTTAAGTGAGTCTTTTTAGCAGTTCCAAATATCTGTGATGCGTAAGTCCAAATAGGTTTTAGTAAGTAATTGTATGTGTTCAATTTCTGTCTAAGTTTTAGTTTTGAATTTTTTGAAAGAAGTGAACTCAGAATTCTTAATCTTTGATTTAAAGTTTTTCGTTTTTTGAGTATATGTGGGCCCCACGTCATTTTTCTGTCAAATGTCAGACCAAGGTAGTGAACGGTTATTCTGAATGAATTACAGAAATCAAAACTTATAAAAGTCAAACTTATAAGAGTTTGTATAAAGAAGAATTAGTTACCTAATTTGGCAGACATTTTTTTTTTTAATATTTTCGAAATTAATGAAAATTTTCAAAAAAATGTATGCCATCTCATAGAAAATTATATTCTGAGAATAAAATATTCTATTACTTTTTTGTGAAAACCCCTCCTAAAGAAAACTATGATGGAAAATCACTAAAAACTTGCAAATTCGCAAAATCTTTTAAGGAGAGACGGTTATCCAATGTGACTTTTGTCAGTTTATTGTCATAAACTACTACTTATAAACTACTGCTGTCATAGGTACTTGTTTTATATTGACATAATGCATCAAACACTTGTAAAAAACAACCTGCAATGGTTAGTGTTGCCCAAATGAGAGAGAAAGACTAGTCTTAGCAAAAGTCTCGTAACAGGCTTATATTTTTTTAGATAGGAGACACGTTTTTTATTAGTTGAAAATTAATACATTCTGCCACATTGGAGGACATAATTATTAGTGCTACATTAAACATTCACACAATATACACATATAAATTATAGCTAAAATAGAGATAAAAGAAAAAGAGTTGTAGAAAGTATTATAAGAAAATTAACATACATATGTAAAAAAATAAATAATTTTGAAAGAAAATAAATGAAATTAAAATAGATAAAACACATTCACACCTATCTACAATATTTACATTCTCCCAGGGGATTCTGACTCATGCTTTGTCCCCCAAATGTGGAAGCCAAGGCAGGCAGGACTCCAGGAGATCCCAGTGCTTCTTTCCCAGCGTATTGGTGGAGGGCACTAGAGCAACAGACGCTCAGGCATTGAGTGGAGAATCTGGCCATTGCCAGTACTCCAATATATACATATTTACAAAGGGTCGCAGGGCCACTGCCGTTTTAACCTCCTGGGAGAATTGTAGGGATGTCTGGAGCTATTTAGGGATTGTGCAACAGGATTTAGATGATGAATGAGGTTTTGGTGAAATTTGAAAAAAATTATCTGGGATTAGGTCAATAACAATAACAAATGAAGGTCATTCGTTGCATATATTAACTCTAAAATTTTCTAATATTAGTAACTATTTTGCCTTAATTTTTAATAAAAAAATCGATTTTTTTTAACTAGGCAAAGTGTAAGACCAAGACAGATTTTGGGCAACATTACCATTGGTTAATTGAATAATTTTTACAAAATTGAATGTCGAAGTTCACATGAAGGAAATATAAAAAGTTTGCTTGAAAGAATAAGATGGCGACTTTTATATATTTTGATCACAGTGCTAATATACCGATTCCAATAAAGTTATTTCCTAAATGCGCTTTAAATATATGTATAGAACATACTTTATCGAAAAGTATTTCGCTTTTAAGATGGTGACCAAAACGTCTGTGTCGTATAGATTCTAACGCCTGAACGGTTGATCCATTATTCCTTGAAATCCTTTAAACACATCTTATAATATACCTCAACGAAAAGAAGCTGGAAAAAAATTACGAAGGGTGATAAAATTAGTTTTTTGAATAACTCTAAAAATATGTACATGAGATGTTTCAAAGGTATTTGAATTTCCGAATAATGTTTCATCGAAACGAGAGAATTATTGGTAATGATTTCGTCGTTTTTAAATATTTTTGGTTTATTATTTTCTGTAATGAACCGTTTTATCGGCCAAAAAATTAAACCCTTCTTCTCAAAATTTGAGTATTCAATATTTACGATTTGCGTTTCAGGATACGAAAATCGATTTAAAAAACCTAGTACAGTACTTGTTTATTTATAGGTTAAATATTGAATACATAATAGTTGACCGTTGTGTATTTTAGAGAAAGGAGATGGGGTGGCGGTATTAAATAGACTAAAATAGTTTTTCCGCTTTTCAAGTCTATTTATGACGTCCACCCTGGACCATCTCCTTTCTCTATAGATTAAATATAGCCTCGATTTATTTAAAAATGGCATTGACATTTCATAACCTTAAATCACTAACAATATTGATGAATTTTCTCTTTGTGAATTCACAAAGTTGTGATATTGTATCTATATCAGATTTTTTTTATTTTTTATTTTATTTATATGATATTTACATCTATATAAAAAAATACAACTAGTAAATTCGCACATGGGTCTAATGACATGAAACACATATTGAGAAACTACCCATTGGTAGCACTCTAATAATAGGTGTATATCAGGAGATCACGTGGCCATCTTCTTTTCAGACGCCTCGGAGGGTTATCAGGAATTGAAGAGGAAGCAAGGTTAGAAACGAGAGGGTTGGGATGATTATGGAGTTTATTATGGAAGGGTAGACAGCTGGATTGGACTAAATCTGATACATAAGGAACATTAAGGTCATGTGGATGATTTTATTTTTAACAAAGTAAGGAGCATTGAGGATTTTTGGATTGTAACTATTGGATACGAGAGGAATTTGAAGGTTTGGTGGAGCCCCATAGCTCAACTCTGTAAGTCCAAATAGGCCTTATTATAGTCATGTAAATGAGCCTTTGTAATTAATTGGAAGGTTAGAGCGTTTGTCTAGTAAGTGTTGAAGTAGTCGGAAACGTCGAGCTGTTTCTTGTCGTTTCGGTCTGGTATGAGGATTCCAAGTTAGACGTTTGTCCAGGTGAAGTCCTAAGTAACATATTTCAAGTATCAAAGAGTTTTTGTCAGTTTAAGGATTTTTACTGAGTTATTGTGTCAATATTAATAAAGAAGTTATAAAAAAAGCAATCCCTTCAAAAGTATACTAAGCCATTTTTTGAAATCTTAGTCCTTGATGTAATTTTAAATATTTTGTTTTTGTACAGAGCTTAGTGACTAGGATCAAATAGACTGATAAAAGTATAAGCGTTATGTTGTCTACCGAAATTTTTAAGGTACTGTCGATATAATAAATAAAAAAAAATGAAAAAATAAATTCTGTACCACTACAACCCATGAAGATTCTTGGTTCAGTACTATTTCGGGAAAGTAGTGTTTCAAGGCTAACGGTTGTTCAGAGAGGGGATCGGGGCAAGATCACGCTCAACCACCAGTTTTTATCCCTTAAATAATTATTTAATTAATGGTACCCACTTTGTAGAGGCTGGGTGTGCCCCAGGAAGTTCTACCTTTCCATGTTCACCCCACAGCCAATGAAACAGATAAATAAATTTTCTGCTATTTGCCGGGATTCGAACCTGGGACCTTTAGCATTGGAAGCACGGTGCCCTACCACTGAGCTACTCCACTCTCCTATATATTAAATAAGGTTATGTTATTTTTATGGTCCTAATGAGATTTGGCATTTATAAATATGATTGAAATTCACAAATGTGTTCTTTATGGTTTAGCTTACTGTTATTACCACTTATGCCGATGATACATGTGTCCTATCCGTTAATAATGACCCAACCAATGCATCCCAAACTCTTCAGTCGCACATCACAAGTCTTGAAGAATGGTGTCAAAACTGGAGGATTAAAATAAATTCTAATAAATCCCATCAAATCACCTTTACCCTTCGACGTAAACCTATGACCTCATCTCCCAATGTATCCTTTAATAATACCCCACTTATCCCTGTTGAACAAATCCGATACCTTTGACTTCACTTGGACAAACGTCTAACTTGGAATCCTCATACCAGACTGAAACGACAAGAAACCGCTCGACGTTTCCGACTACTCCAACACTTACTAGACAAACGCTCTAAGCTTCCAGTTAATTACAAAAGACTTATATACATGACTATAATTTGGACTATTTCGACTTACGGAGTTGAGCTTTGGGGCTCCACTAAGCCATCGAATTCCTCTCGCATCCAATCCTTACAATCCAAAATCCTTCGGAAAATTCTCAATGCTCCTTACTTTGTCACCAATAAAATAATCCATAATGACCTTAATGTTCCTTATGTTTCCGATTTGGCCCAATCCAGATACCAATCCTTCCATATTAAACTTCAGAACCATCCGAATCCTCTCGTCTCTAACTATGCTTCCTCTTCTATCCCTGATAACCCTTTGAGGCGTCTGAAAAGAAGATGGCCTCGAGATCTCTTATTGTAAATACATTTTGTTTTTAGAGTGCTACCAGTGGGTAGTTTCTGAACAAGTCATTTCATGTTATTATTATGTTATCAAATTTATTTAATGTATTTAATTTTTTAATACAGTTGTAAATATCATGAATAAATAAAAAAAATGGTTTAGCTTAAATGAAAATATACTTTTAAAACTTTTTATAATAGCCTAATTTTACTAATAATTTCTGTTCGTAGTAGAGCGGTAAGTGAAAATTATGTGATGCTCGCAACAGATTTTTTTGTGGTGGGAGAGATATTTAAGTTTAAAAATAAACATTAATTTGTAGGAGTACACTAATTAAACTGCTGAACTCATTTGTATTTTAGATTTCAGTGAAAAAGTGATACTAGAGATTGTATCAAGGAATGTCAGTAATATAATAGGCAATTTTACTTAAGAGCTAAGATAAAGCAAACTAAGTTCATTTGAGGCGCAGTGTTGGAGATAAACAGTAACAGTAAGGTTTCATCCTTATTTTTTATCGCCCACTTAAGGTTAACTGTAAGATTTTCTGAGGGCTGTTTAGCAGCTTGCCCATAATTGTATTTGTTAACGTCTAATTACATAACTTTCGTTTATAACATTAAAATTTCTTTTAATGAGTAGTTTCATATGAAATGTCAGTTTTCACAGGGAATTATTTATACTCTATGAATTCAAAATATTTACCTTATTT
Organism: Nezara viridula; assembly: GCA_928085145.1. Classification (NCBI taxonomy): domain Eukaryota; kingdom Metazoa; phylum Arthropoda; class Insecta; order Hemiptera; family Pentatomidae; genus Nezara; species Nezara viridula. The sequence goes on from OV725077.1 coordinate 243,696,804, forward strand.
TCTATACATTGTTCCCAACGTGTTTTCAACTTTTTAATCCAAGAACTGAAAAATTCAGGGTTTTGTGAAGAAATGAATTCATAAAATACATTTTTAACACCTTTTTTAAAAAAATTTACCTTTAAGAATATTGTTAAAATTTCTTAACAGATGTAAATCTATCGGATATTAGTCTAACGAATAACGTGGACGTGGAAGGACTTCGTAACACAGCTCGTTTAGTTTCTTCACTGTTTTTTGTATAAGTCTCGTTCAATTAACTAATGCCTACGTTGCCTAAAATCGGTCTTGGTCTTGAACTTTGCCTAGTTAAAAAAAAAAAACTATTTTTTTATTAAAACTTAAGGCAATATAGTTACTAATACTTGACAATTTTAGTTACTATTTGTTAATTAGTATAATAGTCCGTGGTACAGACCCCTTTTTATCGAATTATTAACATCCGCCTGAAACTTCGTAAATAGTTTCATCTCATCGTAACCTTCAACTATTGTATTTTTGAAAACTAAAGTGGAAAGCAAATGTGTATTTACAAGTTTTTCGTACCTAATTAAATTAAAAAAAAAAATTGCACTTCTCCAGATTGAATATGCCCCAATTCCAAGAGTTTTCGTAAATAAAGTAGTTTTAGATTACGATGAGTTGAAACTATTTACGAAGTTTCAGGCGGGTGGTAATAATTCGATAAAAAGCGGATGCTCCCTTCTACGTAACCGATAAAACCCTCCATAATGACCTTCATTTGTTATTGTTATTGACCTAATCCCAGATAATTTTTTCAAATTTCATCAAAACCTCATTCATCATCTAAATCCTGTTGAACAATCCCTATACATCTCCATCCATCCCTACAATTCTTCCAGAAGATTAAAACGGCAGTGGCCCTGCGACCTTTTGTTAATATGTATATATTGGAGTACTGGAAATGGCCAGATTCTCCACTCAAGGCCTAAGCGTCTGTTGCTCTAGTGCCTTCCATCAGTCTCCTTGGCTTGCAAAGAAGCACTGGGATCTACTGGAGTCCTGCCTTGGCTTCCACATTTGGAGGACAATGCATGACTCAGAATCCACTGGGCCAATGTAAATATTGTATATAGGTGTGAATGTGGTTTATCTATTTTAATTTCATTTAGTTTCTCCCAAAATGATTTTTTACCTATGTATGTTAATTTTCTTATTTTACTTTATACAATTCCTTTTCTTTTATCTCTGTTTTAGTTATAATTTATCCGTACATATATTATTACAGTAAGGCTCAAAATCGGTTTTGTACCAAATATAAGCTCCTGTCATGGTCAAATACCATGGATAGGGTACCGTTGGATTCAGAATTTCACGGGAGGTTAGCGAATCGTATTCTCCGCTTTTGTTTTTCTTTCTAAAATAAATAAAGTCGATACAAACATTTTATTAGGCTTCAATACTGGAACGGTGGTAGGTCTGTAGATCGATGCGGGACGAATTGGACCTTGAAGATTTTGATGCGTGCAGCAAGACCAGCGTTTTTAATCCTAAAAACGTACTATTTTCGAGATAACGCAAGGCATGGGGTTCGCATTCACATAACCTGACGTTAATTGTAGTACTGTCATTGAATACATGTCTCATTTCGTCGACTTGAGGCCTCTATGATCGAGAGAGGAGGAGTTTCTATTATTTATTGATGGTGTTTTTGATCGGCAAGCCATATCATCGTTAATTCTTCGCCAAATCTCAAGATTGAGCCACCAATTTCGAAGGCTTCCTTCTCCTTCAGGCGGGAAAAATATTCCAATCACCCCGAAAATTCAGGCAAACAAGTTTTGAAAAAAAAAGAAACTTTATTTTGCGAATAACTAAAAAATTACACACTTTTTCCTATGTCATTTCTATGATTATATAAAACATTACTTAATTGTCTATAAAAGGAAAAAAAGTCATTGAAATCGAACAATTTTTCGCAAAGATTCAGCTTATTGAAACTTGTAAATATGTTGGTTCCAAACAAAACTGAAGATTTAAATTAATTTTGTTTCCTTTGTGGATTATATTTATCGATAAAGTAACAATTGATTTCTTTATCTTTTGATACGTTGCGTTATTTTATTTTTTTATAAATGTGGCATTTGATAACAATATGCTGTGCGAATTTTTCGTACCGGCCTACTAATATGGATGTATTGTGTGAATGTTTAATGTAGCACTAATAATGATGTACTCCAATGTAGCAGAATGTATTAATTTTCAACTAATAAAAAAAAGGATCTCCTATCTAAAAAAAAATATAAGCCTGTTACGAGACTCTTGCGTAAGACCAAGACAGAGTGCGCAAGACCAAGAATCGTCTTGGTCTTGCATTTGGACAGCACTAACCAATGCAGGCTGTTTTCTTGACATGTGTTTGATGCATTATGTCAATATCAAAGCAGTACGATATGGATGTGATGGTTTCAACTCTAGGTAAAAAGAATCTACCATTAATTAATACACAGAAATCAATCATTTTTTGGATGCAAATTTCTTTCAAATCATCGGCGAATGTTCTGTTTGTTACAAGATCCTTCTAAAAACGTCGTATGTCCCAATTAGATATAGACTGCCTACTGTGCGTCTTCTTGTAAAATTACAATGGCGTAAAAGCAATAAACCAATGGAGTACAACTATTGATTTATGAATGAACTACATAATTAATTGCTAAAATGTGTTTCACCCGAAAATGATGCAAGACCCAGTATACTTTCAACTTATAACACCTTACTATTTAAAAAAAAAAGGTATATATTTATATATACTTTTTCATGGCAGTGTATTGAAATTTAAACCCTCCGAGACTGTCATTAATCTTTGTAGTTGAAAAAAAAAAGCACCATGAGCTCCCCCCCCCTCAACGTGTAATATCCTCGGCCAATGATGGATTGTGAGTTCTTCTTTATATCGGGAGGGGGGTGTCCTTCTGGTCCTTAGTCCTAGCGGGGCACAGGGTTTCTTATATCTTACCCCCTGGCCCCTATCTGTAATTAATTATCCCTCAGGGGATAGAGATTTATAGAGTTATAGCTTTTTTTGTTCAGAAAGGGTCGGGTTAATTAAAAATCTTTATTACAAAAAAAATATTAAGTAATATTAATCTGTTTCATATTCTTTAATGACCAGATTTATATCAATAACAATCTCTTTGTAAATTAGTACGAGACTATAGCGAGGTGACACAAAGGGATATGTTTGTGTTACCAATAAACTGTATGTAATGATTTTGAATGGATGGATAATCCATTTTTTTCATTTTTTTTTATTAAAGAAATTTACAACTCTAATTTATAATAAATACAACAAGTAAATATGAACAAGTAAAATGACATGTACAACATGATAGCACAACAACTACCTATTGATAGCACTCCAATTAATCCATTTTTAAGTTTGATTATTCAAATGCTTCAGTGATATTCTGTGACTGAAAACAATAACAACTAAAAACTGGACTGTAATAAAATAAAATGTGTTTAATTTTGGAGTTCTGGCAATGGCCAGATTCTCCACTCAAGACATGAGTGTATGTGGCTAAAGCGCTCTCGCTCAAACTCCACCGGCTTTAGCACCGGTGAGCCGGTTGAGAGAGTAGCGCAGGGATTTGGGTTCCCCGCCTGATTGTATATATTGTATATAGGTATGACTGTATTTTTATGTTTTTAATTTACTTATATTTAGGTTATTTTATTTTTGTATTGTATATAGTTTTTATTTATTTTTATTTAGTTATTATTTTACTTTTGTTAATTTTATTATTTTCTTTGTATATACGGTGTAAATGTGTTCATTTATCAATATAATTATTGTCCCCGTGACAGAATATTATATGGCTAAATAAATAAATAAAAATAAATTTTTGAAAAAATAAATACTACTTCTTCAGGTACTTCTTCGCAAGAAATGGTTGAAGAATCTCCTTTCTTCACTCCAAACCCGTTCCAAGTGCTTCATAATGACAGAGAAGTAATGGAGTCAGCAGCAGTACCCAGGGAACCAAGGCCTCCTCCGATATTTGTTAAAAACATCAAAAATTTTCAACTACTGTGGAACAGCTAAACGAAATCTGCTCCGGCAGTTATTCTTGCCTCAACAGGACTAACGACACAAAAATAACACCTGATACTGAAGAAGCCTACCGAAAAATTGTGAAGTACCTGTCAGAAACTAATGCAAATTTCCACACGTACCAGCTGAAAAAGGAGAGATCGCTACGAGTGGTGGTTAGAAATTTACACTCCTCAACCCCAACTGAAGTGATAAAAGAAGAACTAGCGACGCTTGGTTTCAAAGTGCGTCAGGTAACCAACGTTCTGAAGGAGAATAAGGAGCAGCCAGGAGTGAGTAATAAAGTTCCACTACCTTTATTTTTCGTGGATCTAGAGCCATCACCTGGCATTGAAAAAATATATGATATCAAGAGATTGTACTACACTATCGTGAAGATAGAGAAGCCATACCCCAAGAAGGAAATTGTGCAGTGCCACAATTGCCAGGCGTATGGCCTCACGAAAACTTATTGTCACCATCTGCCGCGTTGCGTGAAATGCGGTGAACAGCACAAATCTGTGGAGTGCACCAAACCAACACAAGATCCTGCAGTGTGTGCACTATGCCAGGGACACCCGGCCAACTACAAAGGCTGCCAAACCTATAAGAGCCTCAAATCCAGATACCAGAAGAACCGGATTCAAGATGAGACAACCAGACCAAGAAGAGAACCTTCTAGAATTGTTAACAATAATTTATCATACTCCGAACTACTTGGAGGTAAGAACCCCAATAATACATGTGAAGCCCTGCCGCAGCAACTACCTCAGTCCCAATCTCAATATTCTGTTCATCCTAACACACATAATCATCAACAACCTCAAATTCCTCATATTCCTCCTCCTTCAAATGCAACAGATCTCACTAGTTTGTTAGCATCTTTCCTAACCGATTTCAAATCCCTAGTCACTCCACTCATATCACTCCTTACAAATCTCGTATCTCACCTCATCCCTCCTTTGAAAAATCCTTAATGACCCACATACCAAAACCCATGTCCATTCTCCTTTGGAATGCGAATGGTGTTAGAAATCACGTTGACGAACTAACAGCTTTACTACAAGACAAGAACATTGACGTAGCCCTAATTACAGAAACTCGACTGACCATAAAACAGCATTTAAAAATCCCACAGTATTTAACATACCGTACTGACCACCCTGATGGCAGAGCACATGCCGGCACTGCTGTCATCGTACACCAATCCCTCTCCCATCACTTACTCCCATTACCTACTCAAGATTTCCTACAGTCAACCGCTATTGTAATCAAAGCCTTCTCCTTTCCAGTCACCCTTGCATCAGCATATTGCCCTCCTAACAGATCCATATCCAAAGTCCAGTTCAGTTCTATCCTCAACTCCTTAGGTCATCATTTCATCCTGGGTGCAGACTTAAATGCCAAGCATCAAGTTTGGGGTTCAAGAACCACGAATTCTCGTGGCAGACCATTTCTGTCTGCACTCAATACCCAACGTTTCAGTCTCCTTCCACCCAACTCACCTACCTACTGGCCCACAGATCCTAACCGCAATCCCGATATCCTTGATTTTTTCATCCACAGTGGCTTAGGTCCCCTCAATCATTCCCTTACCCCTCTTGGCGAACTATCCTCAGATCATAGTCCATTATTACTCCAATTATCTCTAGCTCCTATTCCTAAGTCTTCTCCACCGTCCTTCATCAGAGGCCCAGTTAACTGGAAACTCTTTCAAAAATCCTTACCGATAAAATTGACCTCAGAATGACCCTGAAAACCCCAGATGACCTTGACAATACCGTACACTTTTTTACCACCACTATCCAACAAGCAATCTGGACTGCTTCCTTTCCAAACCACTCCTCAAGAACTCCTAAGAAAAATAAGTTACCTCAACACCTCATAGACCTAATCCATACCAAACGCCGTGCCAGATTATTATGGCAACGTACTAGACACCCCACCGATCGCCAATCCTATAATTATTTTTGCAAAAAACTAAAGATAGAATTGGCCACCTTCAGATCCCAATCCTTCAACTCCTACCTCACTTCCCTCTCTTCCCATGACAATTCCCTATGGAAGACCACCAAACATATCCTAAAACCCCATCACATATCACATCCTCTCCGTCGAGGTGATGGCTCTTGGGCAGCATCTGACGAAGATAGAGCCGAAGAATTCGCCAAAAACCTTTCCCTTACATTCACCTCTCATCCAGAATCCAATCCCACCCACACGTCAGCAGTAGAGGAATTCCTTAATTCACCCATCCCACTCTCCTTACCGCCTAAAGCAGTTAATCCTTCTGAGGTCAAATTCCTTTTACAAAAACTACCTACCCGTAAATCACCTGGATACGACCTGCTTACCTCTCAGATCCTTAGACAACTCCCTCCTAAAGCTGTTATATTCCTTACATACATATACAATAGCATCCTACGAACCACCCACTTTCCTCTTTTGTGGAAACATTCCACTATTATCCTGTTTCCGAAACCAGGCAAATCTCCCAACACCTCAACGTCCTACAGACCAATTAGCCTTCTTCCTATTCTCTCAAAAATCTTTGAAAAGATCCTCCTAAAACGCATCCTACCCTTTATAGAATCCCAAACTCTTCCTTCCCATCAGTTCGGATTTCGTTCACAACACTCTACAGTCCAACAAGGACTCCGAGTGGTTGATCATATTTCCGCAGCATTGGAAAGCAAGCAATATTGCTCGGGTGCATTTCTGGACATAGCTCAAGCTTTCGACCGGGTATGGCACGCCGGGCTTCTTTCCAAGCTGAAAAACTATCTTCCTCAGTCCTTGTACCTTGTTCTCCGTTCCTACCTCTCAGATCGTACCTTCCGAGTTCGTTGCGGTACTGAATTTTCGCATTGCTATCCAATTGAGGCAGGTGTTCCTCAAGGTAGCGTATTGGGTCCCGTCCTTTACATCCTCTTTACCGCCGATATCCCTGTCCATCCCGATACCTTCCTGGCAACTTTTGCTGATGACACCGCTATTCTATCATCCGACTCAGATCCCAACATAGCATCCTTAAATCTCCAAAACCACCTCACCTTGATTGAGCACTGGTGTAATAACTGGCGCATTAAAGTTAATGAATCTAAATGCCAACACATTACCTTTACACTCCGACGCAGTTCCTGTCCACCAGTACACTTTAATTCCATCCAGCTTCCTTACTCAGACACAGTCCGGTATCTTGGCTTTCATTTAGACCGAAGACTGACGTGGAACCCACATACTAGACTCAAAAGACAAGAACTCAACCGACGATACGGCCAGCTATACAGACTACTAAACAGAAAATCCAAACTTTCTATTGAAAACAAATTACTTATCTACAAGACAATACTGAAACCTATATGGACATACGGACTTGAATTGTGGGGTACAGCAAAAGCTTCTAACATCAAACGTATTCAATCCTTTCAATCTAAAGTCCTTCGAACAATAGTTGATGCTCCGTTCTATGTAAATAACAAAATCCTACACCATGACCTTAATATCCCATTTGTCCTAGACCTTATTCCAGAAAAATTCTCCAAATTTCACCAGAACCTTACCTATCATCCAAATCCCCTTGCACAATCTCTATCCAGCACCACCCATCCTTACAATCCTCCTCGAAGGTTGAAGCGGCAGTGGCCCAGAGACCTTTTGTAAATAAGCATCTATTGGAGTTTTGGGAATGGCCAGATCCTCCACTCAAGCCCGAGTGTGTATGATTAGGTTAGTTCTTTTGTTTATATACATTTATTTTATTTTATTGTATTTATTTTTATTTTATTCATTGTATTTATTATTATTAAGTTTATGTATTATTTTATTTTTTTTTTATTGTAAATAGAGTGTGAGTGTGCTTTCTCTGAACACTATTATAAATGTCCTTGATGTGACAGAATGTAATATTTCTAAATAAAAAAATAAAAAAAAAAAAAAAAAAGAAAAAATAAATAAATAAAAAAAATTAATGTGCTAAAAGTAAGTAACGATTTCGTAAGCTAACGGCAGGATTGATTTATAAGTTAAATGGTTCAAATGGCTCAGTGAGAATTCCTGATTGTACTGCCACTATTTGAACTCATTTTTTTTTAAAACTTATTTATTGAAAAATATTACAATCTGTCTCAAGGACATTTATAATAGTGTTCACAGATCACATTCACACTCTATGTGCAATAAATAAAATAAATTATACAGAAAAATAATATGTATACGATAAATAAGAATAAAATAACCTAAAAATAAATAAATAAAAAGAACGCATACATACCTATTTACAATGTGGCGAGAGAATTCCAAACCAGACTTGTCTCTCCAACTGTGGAGGGAAATCATGACTTCAGGAGATCCCTGTACTTCTCTCAACCGCGTCACAGGGGCTAAACTCAGTGGAGATTGAGCAAGAGTGCATTAGCCACATACACTCATATCGTGAGTGGAGAATCTGGCCATTGCCAGAACTCCAATACTTACAAACTATAAAAGCTCGCGGGGCCACTGCCTGTTTAATCTTCTTGGAGGATTATAGGGATGCCCCCATCCGAGCGTCCCCTACAATGGGAAATAAAAAGTGAATATCACAGTTTAGTGATAAAATTCTCGCTTTCAAATCAAATGAGTTACAACTTTTTTTTTTTAAGAATCGTTTCTCTACATTTTGAAAACTGACTTTGTACCTGTCATGCTTTGATCATTATTATCAAACTTATGGGTGTTACTACAATAAATTCGATTGCTTTTACTTAACTCATACCTGCTTTTTAAATTAATTAAAAATCTATAAGCTAGAAGTATGGCTCTAGAAAATTATTTGGCATAAATACGATCAAAAAAGTTACATAAAGCATTACATTTTTTTGCCTTAAGCTTGAACAAAAAAAAATTGTACCAAAAATATAATGCTCATAAAACACAAAATACTCAGTTTTTTCGTATCCTATAAATATTTAGTTTTTTTTCTTACAGGCTTTTGCAATGTGTCTGTCGATATGTAAGATCTTGATAATATGTTTGAATATAAAATTTCAATACCTAAAAAACTAAAAAGGTTAAAACAAAAAATATTTTAATTTAAAAACAAAAAGTTTATGTAGATGGAGAAATATAATTTATCGTAAGGGAATGTACTTTTATATCTAATTAAACACCTTGGTATATTGTTAGGATAATGATCATCACAAAATACAACAAACAAAAAATACATTGGAGGTTAATATGTGTTAACTTTCTTTATGTTGCTTATATATTTTTTTATTTTTAACAGTTAATCCGCACCTGTCATGGTGTTGACAACCAGCAGATGTGTTGTTGGCATAATGAGGTTGGAATTATAGGCATGAGGAAGGATAGTACCCAGCAGTACCTCTTCCTGGTCATTACTTTAATTTAGGTTGGGAGATCTCTCATCCAGCTCCTTTTTAATCTCCTCCTGATGGGCATGTCAGTCGTAGCCATGTCGTTTATAAATCTGTTTGTGTGTCCGTGTAGTTTGAGATGAAAACGAGAGTAGAGAGTACGTACGTGTTGGTCTATAGTTGGTTGTCGTAAGTCGTTATCCAAAGTTTTTTGCGTTTTTTTTTTTTGTCATTTTGGATTGAAATGACTGTAGTTTTTGTAAGTGCATCTTTTTTGTCGAACTGTAAATCTGAGAGGCGTATGTCCAGATGGGTTTGAGTAGGTAAGTGTATGTATTTAGTGTTTGTCTAATTTTCAATTTCGATTTAGAAAAAAGTGAGCCCCAGGTCATCCTTCTGTCGAATATTAGTCCCAGGTAAGGTACTGTGTTTGTCTGAGGAATTTGGTTCTCTCCTATGTAAACTCCTTATATTAATAAATATTTACCATTCTTTTCAATTTAATGGTTCCAACACATTGGTGGATTTATTTTCGATTTACCTTGTCCATATGAACGTTTTTATTCAATATAAAATGTTTTGAACATTCCTAATCAGCTCTACTGTTTAAAATCTTTTATAAAATTAACAATATTATTTATTTTAACGAAATTGAAACATATTGTAAATTGGTTTTGATTTGGACAATACTGGAGTTTGTGACCAGATTTAATGGCGATTTAACTTTAATTGATGGTCTCGCTAAACTTTGATGATCCATCAACCAAGTTTGAGGAGTTGACCGAGTTGTGTTAAGTTGATGCAACTTTGATTTAATCAATATTGCAATGGCTTGTGTAAAGATATCTCGTTTGTGGGCTTAGTGGTAGTGAAATTTTTGTATTTATTTATTTATAACAATGGAGGGCTCCTCTACCACTTACGGTAAATTTTAGGCCTTACACAGTATTCATATTATATAAGATGAAATTTAACAATAAATTTGAAACTGCAAAATATTTGGAGCCGGGTGGTCGAACGGGGTAACTTGTGCATAGATAACCGGATCAAATTGTCAAGAGTTCGCGTCCCGGTGTCAAGGGAGTCTTTTAATCACCCCTCCCCCCCCTCACCTCCTGGCCCGGGAATAGGACGCCTTAAAGGTGAGGAAGTCCCAAACAAACAAACAAAAAAAAAAGTATAAAGTTTATTTTGTGGTAGTGAACACATACCTAAAATAGTTCCGTGCAATTACGAAACATCCTATATAATAGAGAGATTCAATTAATACATTTTATATTTTAGATAGCCATAATTGTTTTTATTTTTTCTTTCTTTCCATTTTTCTTCCTGCATATATGTGATATTGTTTTTTTTTTGGTTTATTATTTTCAATAATCAACCATTGTGATCGACTAAAAAATTCAAAAACTTAAACCTCTCTCAAAATTTGAGGTTTCACGTTTCAGGATGCGTAGAATTCGAAAAACGAATACAATTTTTTTTCGTCCGTCCGCCGTCCGCTGTTTTTTCTCCGAAACTACTGGACCGATTTTTTTTTTTCAAATTTTGATATAAAATCAGAGAACACTAGAGGATGATCCTCCTTCATCAACATTACTATCCGCCTTTTACTTTCAAAATAGCGGCCGAAGAACATGCGTTGCTATAGATTGTAGCTTCTAAAGGAATGTACAGATTTCAATGAAACTTCGCTAAAGTCATTTTCTCGATGCCCTTTAAATTTATCTATATAACATACTTCAACGGAAAGAAGCTGGAAAAAAGTTACGAGGGATAGTAAAATTAAATTTCGAATAAATCGAAAAGTTTATACTTTTTTGTTGACATGTTATGGTTTTTTAAAAGTTTACGAAATTTCCTGAAAAACAAAAAAAAAAAATCTTTAGAACAATTAAAACAAAAGTCGGACAATTAGGAGCAAAGATATGGTCTCCGGTTTTTTTTATATGTTCTACTCCAAATGTTATATCCTTGGTTTGGTTTTTAAATTTTGAATGTGTTACTGAAGTAATGCTATTTTTTTTTTAGCATATTACTAATGATTAAAAAAAAAAGTTTAGTCCAATAATTCTAATCACCTTTTGTTTATTTTTCTTTGTAACTCGGAAGGTAATATTACTTTAGATGTATAATTGTTTGGAAATAATAAACCATTGTGAAATAATTTGCAGCTGCTCACCTCTATGTTAGAACTTCAAGACTTTATAGCTTGGATTTTTACAGTTATATTCTTTTTTAAATATAATATTAATAATTAAGTTATGGAGGAGAAAGGTGTTGTTATTTTTATTGTTTATAAGTGCAACATCATGTGCATTTTATTTTTAATTTTGTATTACTGTCGAAAAAAAAAAGTTAAACAGGACTAGGACAAATGTTGAATCCAGAAGTACTAAAAAATAAATCCGATTATAATGAGAGTTTTCATTAATTAGGGGCCATGAAGTGAGTAAAGCCTCAGTTTTCTATATATGAATATATATATATATATATATTAGAATTTACTTTAGCCGTAGAGAAAGAAATTAAACTTCGATTAAACGTCTGCTAACCATTAGACCGTAAATAGAAGAAGACAAGATGGGCGATCAGCTGGAGTGACAGCTTACAAATGAGATGGCCGCGAGACCTCGATCCCCCTCCCCCCACCACCCCCTGGATTCTATTTCGCTCTGATCGAGGTTTCATTGGCCTTCGGAGAGTCAAGGTGAGGAAATCGAGGTGCCCTAAACAGACTAGTTGAGTCATCCGACTCGTATCATTATTATATTAATCATTACGCTAGCACACACCAGTGAGCTCTCTCACATTAGATATCTATAAGAAACATGAGACGTAAAGAATAATATTTATTCTTATATCTCCCTATTATATAAAAACTAGTGTTCGCCCAGTGGTCGAAATTCGACCATACTCATTAAAAAACAGATATAATTAATTAAAAAAATAAAGTAAATAAATAAAGAGAAAATCACGATTCAAAAATCCTCATTTATTCATACAAACAAAATTTCAATTTCAATTGAAAATCTAGCTTAAGTCATTTAAAACTATTTATAAGTATTAAAAAATATACTCATTCAAAAATATTTAATTTTAATTTTAATTTGTGTGTGTTATTATCACAACAAATTAATGTTATGATTAGGCAAGTAATAAATAAATTTAAATTCACTTTAAATCCATTTTTATTCAGAACTTCTATGTAAATAATGTTCTTTTTTAATGTTCTGTTATTATTCAGTGTATAGCCATAAATTTCAATATTTTAAATGAACGTGCTCTAATTAATGCCACATATAATTGTCCGTGCGAAATTACTGGACGTCACGATAATATACACATTTTTCCAAAACTTTTATCCTGTGATTTGATTATGGTCGTAGCAAATGCAGCTATTAATAGGAACGTTGTTCTTTGAAAGTCGAATGTATGTATAGTGTCAGAATATGTTAAATTAATTCTTGGAATTAAAATTGTTTAATTTAAAGTAGCCCCCGTTAATACGTCAGTCTCATTCCTGTTCCATTAACTAATGCTTGTACAGTATTTAAGTTAACAATGATTATAACTATAGAATATATTTTTTAATTTAATTTATTATGTATCATTCAGCTAACATTACATGATATCATCTTTTCAAATAATATATCCAATTTCCTCAGCAAATGAAAAGTTTCCGATTTATCAAAAAACAAAATAAAAGAAATCGAATTTGGAAGGGAAAGAAAACGTACTAAACGTTTAAAATGATATATCTCTGCAACAAATAGTCCAATTTCGATGATTTTTTTTATTTTGGAGGAAATTCAGGAAGCTTCCAAATAAATATTGGTGTTATCAGTAAAAAAATGTTTAATCTTTGAGTTTTTCGCAAATAAAATACTGAATTCATTCTAAAACGAATCACGTTTTTCAGCCGCCATTTCGAAAGGAAAGTCCCGACGATAATGAAACGTATACAAAAAAAACTTCTAAATATTATTTCGACGTCGTGTCAAAATTTTTAAAAAATCGGTGAAGAACTTTTGGGGATAAGCCGTTTTGAACAAACTACCATTTATAATTTTATTCACATACTATTTAATATTTTTCTTTATTGATAACACTAAAGCTCGTCAATATCCATTAAACGAAAAAAGAAGGAAGAAAATCGATTGAATAATAGAGGAGTAAATGGGGCTGAACCGAATTGTGTTTTCCTATTTATATAATGATGTTCTAGTGTCTTTCATATTTTATTTTATTATTGTATCAGGAGAGTAATAAATAACAGGAGCTCGGTAATAATTTTACAAATTACACAGCTGTTTATTTAATTACATATCTTTTGGGCTACTCTTACCTCCTGCAATCCTAATAAAAAAATTTTATACTAAAAAAAATTGTTTGGAAATTTTTTTTTACTTTCCTACCTATACTAGGTAAGGAAAGTATTGCAATGGGGTCAAATTTCCAACATGTGGTTTTCGACAGATCTGTACGTTTCAGTGCTCCTTGAGTCCGAAAAACACATTTTTAGCCATTGGTCTTTCTTTCTGTGCCAACATTTTCTCGGGTACCGATTTTGTTGCTCCTTTTTTTATTTTGTAGAGTTTTGACTACTGATGCCTGTGACAGAAATTTAGCTATCATTTGAAAGGTAATGAAATTCCCTACAATGTCATATAAAAACCGTTCATTTCGGACAACTATTAACGAAGTTACATCTATTCAATTTCCATTGTAAGATTACGGGTTTATTTATATCCTGGTGTCAGAAAGGTGTATGAGAGAATAGAGATGACTAAGTGAAAGTAAGAAAATCTGTTGCCCACATCACACAATCCTAACTATTTCCTCTACTTTTAACAGAAATTATTGTTTGACAATACTAAGCTATGGCAAAAAGTTTTTGTTCAGTAATATTAGTGAGTATTAGACATTTTTACACTTATCTGCCTTAAGCCGGTTAACGTTGCTTTAGTTTATCAAATAAATCGTACACAAATCTTTTGTTTGATGAATTTTCAGGAAAGTAAATCTATTTAAATTCTTTTTTGTTTCTTCATGAACATATGTAAAGATATAAAAACTTTTCTGAAATACGTAATGAAGTCGTGTGAGTGGACACACCAGATATTTTTGTTTATGTTGATAAAACATTTGCTTCATGTTGATAAGTAATACAATCTGAACTACAGAAGAATTTTTTATTTATTTTATTATTATTTATGAAATATGAATATTCAGCAAATGTGATAAAAAAAATACATGACATGACAATGCTTGTAAAGAATCTACCTATTGGTAGCACTATAATAAAGTATCTAAATTAGGAGATCACGAGGCCATTTTCTTTTCAGATGCCTAGGAGGGTTATCAGGGTTCGAGGAGGAAGCAAGGCTAGAAACGAGAGGACTAAGATGGTTCTGAAGTTTATCATGGAAGGGTAGATATCTGAATTGGGCCAGATCTGGAACATATGGAACATTCAGCTTATTATAGATTATTGTATTTTTTATAAGGTAAGGAGCATTAAGGATTTTGGATTGTAAAGATTGAATACGAGAGGAATTCGATGGTTTAGTGTAGCCGTGGACTCCATAAGTCCAAATAGATCTTATTATGGTCATGTCTTTTGTAATTAATTGAAAGGTTAGAGCGTTTGTTTATTAAGTGCTGAAGTAGTCGGAAACGTCGAGCGGTTTCTTGTCGTTTCAGTCTGGTATGAGGGTTGCAAGTTAGACGTTTGTCCAGGTGGAGTCTTAGGTAAGAAAAAATGTGAATTATATTTATACAATTTGGTCAAGGAGGAGTACAATTAAATTAACAGTTGTATAATTTGTTAAACGGGGTGCTCCTTCTCCCCCCCCCATGACTGTTAACTGTAGTAAAAGTAGTGACAGTTTACTTGATTAGTAATTGGGTTGTCCCGCTCAAAAAATCCCTTAAGTTCAATAGTTCGGTAGTATGGCTCAGTTACTCAGCGGAACTTACACTATTTTAGTTCTTTCACTTCATTTAACTCTTCTAATTGATTTAGGTTAGGTTTCTCCTATCTAAAATAATACAATAATATCTCTATAGTAATAAGCTAACAGATAACTGCAAGACTCTTGAGCAAAACCAAGACTGAATGCGCAAGACTAGTGTCAGTGGTATCCTGGCAATGGCCAGCTTCTCCACTCATGTCCTGAGCGTCTGTGGCTCTAGTGCTCTCTTTCAGTCTCCACTGGCTTCTAATACTAGTGATGCGACTGGAAAAGTGGCACTGGGATCTCCTGGAGTCCTGCTTTGCCTTCCACGTGATGGAGTAAAAGCCTGGCCCGGAGATTCCTGGGCGAATGTATATATTTTATATAGATATGAATGTGTTGAGAAGTTATTATTTTATTTTGTTTGTTTATTTTTTCTTATTTATTTATTTCTTTTTAATCAGTATTAGTTATTTCTTTATTATTTGTATATATTGTATGAATGAGAACTTTTAGCTTTAATACTTATAGCCCTCCAACAGTGGCTGATTGTATTATTAATATTCAATAAATAAAAAATTGTCACGACTATTATTTTTAAGGACTACGTGGATTAATTCTTATAGTTTTCTGTTTCTCCTAACTACTTCGCTGCCTTATTACTTCCTAATTATTCGTTGAAAAATTATTTTCTGAAAACAGGGAGAAAATATAAAACGAAAAATAAAGAAAGAAGAAGGTCTATCTTTCGTTGGTTGGCTTTTGATTAAATTTTGGGGGGATGAAAAGCTGCGGATTATCTTCCATCTGCTAAAATATTTACTGAAATGTTAAGCTCTTTGGCACCGTAGAGGATCAACTGGAATCCATTCCAGTTCAAGCTATCTTCTATTTCCAGGCAAACGATTCCTCTCACCACCCCTCCTCATATAATCCACGTATCTTGATCAGATCCATGGATGGGTTTACAGGATTATGCCAGCTGCCAAAAAGAGTATAGAAGATAATGAAGGGTTTTATGAATTTATACAGAGTGATGTAGGAGCAATAGATCAAACTGTTTGAGTGAGCCCATCGTATTTTTGCTGAAAGCACGAATAATTTTAGGTAATCGGGTACCAAATAACATGAATCCTGAACTTAATTAATATGGATTTAAAGCATATTAAACAAATATTTTCTTGTAAAATTCAGACATCTCTAGTATAGCTGGAAAGTTATAAAAGAAAACTAAGGTGTGTGTTTAAACCACACGAAATAAGTGAAACCACTAACAATGTGAGTTTAATAATAAATGTGTATTGATGGTTGACTGTAGTGAATAATTGAATAGAAGGATGATTGGAGTGATCAGCCAAATAAGACATTTGCCGACGTTTCGGTCCAAAGTTCAGGCCTTCATCAAGGCTGAGAAAAGAACCAGATAACAATAGGTATGAGAAACATAAACAATGTAAGCAGAAAAACTTAAAGTAAAATGAAGTAGATAAGTGAACATTAAAATAAAATAAAGTTGGTAGAATAATAACAATAAAAGAGAACTAAGAAATAAATAATAAAAATGGCTAAAAAGTGTGGACTAATCAAAATAAGGTAACATAAGAACTAAAAATGGTAATCTTAGAATAAAATATAAAACAGAGAAAAGGAATGTGAAGTTATATTAGGAAATAATAGATATAAATAGAATATTGAGATATTGTAAAATCTATAAAAATATACTGATAGGAAAAAATAAATTAAAAATGTATTAATATATACTAAGTAGAGATGAAGATATGGAAAATAGAGTGACAGAAAGGAGGAAATAAAGAGAAAACTAAGATTAGAACAAAACTGATCGAAGCAAAGACTTGCAGAGATAGAACTATTGTAGCAAGTGAGAGGGGAGAAGGGAATGGGAAAGAAGAAAGAGAGGAAAGATTAATAATATGTGATGTAAATTATGAATGATGAGAATGAGCTCATTATAAAGAGGATGGAATGCTGAATTCCCTCGCTTTTAGTGTACAGGTCCGATTTTAAATTTCTGAGATATTTTAATCCATATATTCCATAAAACTCCTTTGGTTTTTGCCACTATTTTTCCTTTCTCGCCTCTATAACACCGCGTCAAGGATACAATTTTGAATAATAGCTCATTACAAAGAGGATGAAATGATGAAGCTTTTCCTTGATAACAATATACTGATCCGATTTTTAGTTTCAGAGATGTTTTAATCCGTGTAAAAAACATCTGAATTAGTCGATTACAGCTGAATTTTGCCGAGCGTTACACATCGCAAATCTAATGGCTCAATCTAATTCACTATTAAAAAAGAAAAGGGCAAAACGCGCTTAAGAATTCATGATGTTTTTCAAAACAGAACGTAGCTTATTGGTTGGGGTAATCAGTCGAAACAATGAAAAAATAAGTAAGTATTTTTATTTTTGCCGACATTTCGGCCCAAAGCTCACCCCTTCGTCAGGGCTAAGAAGACCAGATAACAATAGGCATGAGACACTATCAGCAAAAAAAAATTAAAAAGAAAAAATAATATGTAAGTCAAAGGTTTTTTTTTTTTACTGATTAGCCCAAACTAGTCTTCCCTTCAATTATTAACTACAGTCAACCATCTATCCACAATTAAGAACTTAGCTTAGTTTATCCATATATTAGTACTTAGTTGAGCCATATTTATATGGTTTTAACAATGAGAAATCCGATTTCAATTAAAGTAAATTTTATCTAGTTTACGGTAAAGCTATTTTCAATTGCTTAAATTAAATATTTATTTAGTTATCGCTTTATATTCAGTAGAAAAAAAGTGACTGTACGTAATAAAATACAAGTGTTGTATTTAATACTTTTT
Organism: Nezara viridula; assembly: GCA_928085145.1. NCBI lineage: Eukaryota > Metazoa > Arthropoda > Insecta > Hemiptera > Pentatomidae > Nezara > Nezara viridula. The sequence continues at coordinate 243,715,027 of OV725077.1, forward strand.
TTTTGCTGAAAATAGTCTCTTAAAGACTATTATTACCTCTTTAAATATTACATTATACTTATGAGACATACTGTATATCTGGCATCTCCTAAAATTACATAATCATAGTCCGATTGTTTTAAAATTTATAGAATACTCAACTCCTCTTTACTTACGACACTATTCACAATTGTTAATATCCAATAAGTAAAAGTAAAAAGCCTAACTGATTTACTAATAATTATTCATAAAATATATTAGTCCGTGGTACAGACCCCTTCTTATCAAATTATTATTATCCAGCTGAAACATAGTAAATAGCTTCATCTCTTCGTAACCAACAAATATTTTATTTACGAATATTCTCGGAATTGAGGCGTTTTCAATCTGGAGATCGACAAATTTTCTCTATTTGATTAGGTACTGAAAACTCGTAACTATCCATTTGCTTTCAACTTGGATCGTAAGATAACTTGACCATAAAGTCGAGAAAAAAGATGGCCTACAAAAATATTGAGCCGTTTGGTGTGACCTACAACGCCAAATTATCAAAATAACGAGGTTATTTAGTCTAAAAGGCTGAATATTTTTGAAGACCATCGACAAATTATTTTCTGACCATGTTGGGTTATTATAAAATTTTTGAATAACATTTTTAACCAAGCTAAAGCTAAAATATTACAGCTAACAAATCATAAATATCATTAAAATAACAAAATGTATTATATCACCGGTTGATTATGGGTTGTACGATCCGTTGATTATGGATTGGTTTTGGTCCGTTGATTATTAGTTCTCATACGATTACTTTCCATTGAAAAGTTTACTAAAATGGAATAGATAGACTTGCATTGTCTGTTATATACAGGTCGAATGTTGTCACACTAATTGGAAGTGGATACTGTTGGAATATCACACAAGGAAAATTTAGCAAATTATTTACTAATTTAATTTTCTAAAAGGTCATATGATAATTTTTTGAAATAAACGGACGATATATCAGAATCCATGCAAAAAACAGAACATTTTCGATTGAGTCTCAAGAAACCTGTATTTCATGCAGCCAATTTATCTACAATAGTCTACATCACATTCTCCTTCACTGCCCAGCATACAATGACTATAGACAAAAATTCCTTCAAAAATTCATCTCAGAATCTTCTGATAACCGCAACGTCGATTCCATACTGAATACTATATCGATCGTATAGAAAAATTAAATAAAGTTTACTATTTTATGATGAGAGTTCACAAAGTGTATACAAAAAATTGTTGATCATAGCCATGTTCTATTAAGCGTTTGTTTTAGTTTATCTTAAGAGTAATAGTTTGTTTATATTTATAAATATTTTTATTTTGTATTGTTTCTATCATAGTAACTGGTTTATATAACCAATATTATGCAGTAATCATTTTATGTTTTTAATTTTTATTGCTATTCATGTTTTGTGAAAACCACTCTAAACGTTAAATATTTTTAATATTATTTATATTTGAATTATATGTATGTAAATTTTTAAAACCATCTTATTGTACAATAGCCATGCTAGGCTCTATTTGTGTGGGGAACCCCCTTAAAACAAATAAAATATCTATCTATCTATCTATCTATATCAGATCTAGAGTTATTAGCTATGTTCTGACTATTATTTCCAGATATTAATTTTCGCCCTGGATATGTGTTTTTCTTTTTTTTATCCTTTATTCAATTATCAAATTCTTTCAAAAGTTGTATTTAGAATTTTTTCATAACTCCGAAAAAAAGTTAGTCCGTGGTACAGATCCTTTTTTATCAAATTATTAACATCCGGCGTGACCAACACCCCCAAATTGTCAAATCAAGGAGGTTATATAGGCCAAACGGCAAAATATTTTTGAAGGCCATTTTTTTTCTCGACATTTTGCTCAAGTTATCTTTCGATACAAGTTAAAAGGAAATTGGTATTTACGAGTTTTTAATATCTAATTAAAAGAATGTTAGCCGACCTCTAGATTTAAAACACCCCAATTCCAAAAATTTTTGTAAATAATATATTTGTAGGTTACGATGAGATGAAGATTTTTACGAAGTTTCAGCCGGATATTAATAATTTGATAAAAAGGGGCCTGTACCACGGACTATATGTAAAAATATAAAAACCATCGGACCTTGGTAAACTGATATCCAATGTATTCAATGCCTTCGTTTTATAGCACCGTAAATACTTCACTATCAATTCCACTGCTCCATCAATTCCTGCCAATTTTTTTTAACTCCGTTCGGGGAAAGCCTATAACCTTTTAGATAAGGCGAAGTTATCGATGCCGCTGGATATGCAGATGTGACCATATCTATCTCACATACGAGGTATTGCCCGATCTGATGTAATTTTATAACTTTACTGTCGCACAGCATAATCTAGAATTTTACAACGCCGAGTGAAATGATGTTTTAAAATGTACGATGAAAAAAGATTAATATTTCGAGATAACGAGATCACTTAAAAAAAAGTCAATTTTTTTTTTTTTAATTGGGTTTTATACAACTTAAGGAGTCATACCCCCAATACCCAAAAGCCACTGCTCCCTGTCCATCCAATCTCCTTCACGAAGTCCTCTGGCTGCCATGCTTTCTTCCACGTCCTCTGTCCATTTCTTCTTTGGCCTTCCACGCTTCCTTCTTTCAGGTGGCATATAGTTATAGATTTTCTTTGGCCAGCGGTTCTCATCCATCCGCATTAAGTGGCCATACCACTTTAACCGTTTGGTCCCGATCAGGTGAAGGATGTTCTTTTGACATCCGACCTTGTCTCTAATAGCTGCGTTTGGGATCCGCTCGATTCTGGATATGCCACAGCTTCATCTCCAGAAATTCACTTCCATGGAAAGCAACTTATTTCCCATCTTTTTTGTCAGTGTCCAGACTTCTGATAATTGGCTACGCTTTCTACAAAGGAATGGTATATCTTCTTTTTAGTTTCTAATCGTATCTCTTTACTCCATAGGGTTGAATTTATCGAACTTATTATTCTTTAATAAGTTGTCCCGGGCGTGACGTTAAACTGCGACCTGGATGGACAGGACTCATAGCCATAGTGAAGGCAACCTTTCTAGGGGAAGGCAACCCCAAAATCAAACCACTGTCCTTGCAGTTTAAAAAAGGTTGATCGTAGGGCCCCAGCACCCCTTCATCGGAAAAAATATTTCGCTTTCAAACCCAAAACAGAAAGAAAACCGGACGGATCTAATCGGCAACGACTTAAGGCGCGGAAACGGAACATGTTTTTTGGTACGTGGAATGTTCAAGGTTTGAGGACCAAGAAAACGAAGTGGAAAATGAACTGAAAAAACAAAATATCGATGTGGCGGTCCTCAGTGAAACTAAAATCAAAGGAAGTTACAATGAACTTTCAGGAGATTTCGTGTATATCTACAGTGGAGTGGAAAAAAGTGAGAGAGCTAGAGCAGGGGTTGCAGTGGTGATTAACAAAAGATTGCGCAGATATATTAAAAATTATGAATGTGTAAATGAAAGAATAATTAAACTTGAAATGCCATTGTTTGGAGAAGAGGTTGTTATTTTTGGGATCTATGCTCCAACTGAAGATTCCAAGCAATCTATAAAAGACACGTTTTTCGATGATATTTGCGACTTGATAGAGCGAACACCTGATCGTAAGATTGTTATCTGTTTGGGCGACTTCAACGGACGTGTTGGCAGCAAGTTCAAAAAAGTCAATGATATCATATAATGATTTTTTTTTCTAGAAAATAAGCAACCTCATAGCCTCATCTCTCTATTCATCCATTGTTACCAACACTTTTAAACGAAATGAAATGAAAACATGATTTTATTCTGGGAGTAAAGTCCCCTATTAATAATAATAACATTGTACAAAACATTGGTCCATTAGACTGCCAGAATACAAAGAGGTTCTTGTTATTTGAATGTTAATTTCAATTACTATTGCAATCATACTTGAACACTACAGAAAACAAATTAACATTAGTATATTTTATATGGTTTACATGTATACAAAGAAAAAAATCTGGTGCGTGCAACACACAATTTTCACTGCAGCTGCCTGCTTCCGCCTGTCCACTGGTCATCCACTATCTGCAGGGTCACCTCCACAAGATAGGCGTGGCTGAGGATCTTACCTGTAAATTGCGCCATCGAGGAACAATGGATGCAGACCATCTAGACGCATGTCCTACCTCGAGGGACATAAGAGAACAAATATTTTCAAATATATATATCAGAAATTCTAAATTATACTGGGCAGCAAGATTATGCCAAATGGCCAACGACTGGCATAAGAGAAAAAAAAAACAATTTTCACTTAGAAGGTTACAAAATACATACAAAACTATAAACAAGGTGAATAAACTTATTGAAATTGTAAACAGTAAGTACATTGAAATATTAAGAAAAATAAATTATATAAACAGAATAAGCTAGGTAACATGAATAAACTGAAGTAAATAGATGGTAACAATTGTTGTAGTTTAATATAAAATATAATATATGCAATTATGAATATACTCCTACAGATTGCAAGGAGATATTAAAAGAAAAGAAAAAATAATATGAAATACTAGATATAAAGGGATGTAAAAAAAGAAAAGAAATACGAAAACAAAGTAATAAATAAGATAAAATAAATAAGAATAATAGAATAAAAATAGAGACTCAAAGGCGTGCTCAACAAAGAGTTTTACTTAAAGCTATAAAACTTGGGTAGAGGGGAAATTTGCTGACCTGGTTGGTCAGTGGTGAGGGGTTAAGCAGTAAAAGCAAAATAAAACCTGTAATATTGAATATTTAATAGTTGACCGTTACATTATAAAAGAAGGAGAAGGTGGGGGTGGCGGTCATAAATAGGCTGAATAGTGGCAAAACTATTTTATTAAAAGCCAACGTTTCGACCCGACTTTGCAGATCTTCAGGGGTAGAACGGTCAAGATAAAAAAAGATAGAGAATTATGGAAGTTACATTATATTATGAGAAAAAATTATAAACAATGTGAATAAGCATGTTAAAATTATAAACAGTAGGTACATTAAAATACAAAAAGAGATTAACAAGATTCTAAACTGAAGTAAATAGATGGTAACAATTGTTGTAGTGTAATATATAATATACGCAAATGTGAATATACTTCTACAGATCTACAGAAGAGATTGAAAGAAAAGAAAAAAATGATATAATATGAAATAATAGACATAAAGGAATGTGGAGAAAGAAAAGAAAAAAGAAAACCAAAAAATAAGTATATAAAATTAGAAGAATAAAAATAGAGACTTACCGGTGTGTTTAAGAAGGAGTTTCCCTTAGAACCGGAAAATCATTGTATGGCCAGGTATTGGGGAATTCGCTGACTTGTTTGGGATATAGGGAAAAACCTAGAAAATTACAGTATTTGAAATTTGAAGATATAGTTGGGTACAATGAAAAAAATACTATATCTTTGAACTAATAAATTATATATATATATATATATCTATATATATATATATATATATATATATATATATATATATATATATATGTATATAAACTGAAATAAATATATGATTTACTTTTATCATTTTCATTTTTATTCACATTGTACTTCTATCTAGAAATTCTCAATTCTATTTTATATATATATATATATATATATATATATATATATATATATATATATATATATATATCTTGCTACTACTTCTAGGATCTTTCTACTTAGCTTATTCTGTTTATACAACTTATTGTTTTCAATAATTTCAATATATTAATACTCAATGATGTAGAGATGGTTGACCGTTGATATAATATGAGAAGGAGTTAGTCGAGGGTGCAGTCAAGTAAATAAAAAAATTAAAATATATAAATTATTTTAATTTTTGCCGACGTTTCGACTCACTTTGCAGGTCGTCTTCAGGGCGTAGGATGTGGCACTGCGGGAAGCAGTTGAAACACTGGCCCCCCTAACTAGAGAACCCTATTCTAGTTTGTCTCCAAGAAACACACTTACAAGAAACTCAAACAGTGAGATACAAAGATTACGATATATACCGAAAAGCAAAAGATCGTCATGGGAAGACTTCGTATCTTCATTAAATCAAAGCATTTCAATGAAGGAGCTCTGGAATAAAGTGAAAAGCATTAAGGGGATCTCCAAAACAAAGAAATTGCCTGGTATAACGAGTGGACAAGACATTATAACTGACCCTGACGAAATCGTTAACGAAAGTGATAAAACTCTGCAACAGAGTGTAATTTAAAGGCGTTGCCAATGACCCTACAGGGTAGAGGAAACAAAATACCAAATAAATAAATGATAAAAACAATAAGCTATATAAATTCAATACATTCAATCTTAATGTAGTAACTATAATGAAAGTTTTTATTTATTTCTAGCAACATGTCTTATAAAAAAAAAATTATTGGGTTATTTTCATGATGAACTGATAGGATCGTTGGAATCCAGAAAGAGGTTTTATTTCGTTTGGAAAAAACGAAACGAAAAATAGATCAAACAGCAACTCGACTAGTGGTAAACTAGTGAACTAAATAAAAACAACCGTTGTTATCCGTTGGGAAGAAGAGTTCATTCGTTTGAGATCAAGAACTGTTCTTTTCAAACGTTAGGCGTTTTCTCTCCCACTCCTAAGTATAGGCGTCTGGGAGACTTCTGCCACATCATTCAGTACTCATTAATGGCATAATAAAGTTATAATGACATAATTACATTATAATTACATACTTCTGATTACATTAAGGAACAAATATTAATACAATTATTTAATTATTCAAAGCATTTCTTTTTCTTTTTACTTCCTATATTATTACATAGCACTATGCCATTTATTAATACTGTATGATGTGGCATAAATGTAGAAAAAAAAACAAGAAAACAATAATTTTTGGAGACCAATTTCATTAAAATAAGTGGAGAAAAGTAAAACTAAATTGTTTTCGAATTTCAAATCATCAATAACTATTTAGTGATTTGTATTTAAGTTGTTAAGTTTAGTAAAATATTGTTCCTATAGTAAATTTTGAGTGCTAAAATATTTAATTTAAAAATGTTAGCTAAGTCACATTTAAAACAGAGAATTACTTTAAAACAAAGTAATTATACATGTTTTTTTGCTAATATTCAAAAACCGTATTGAAAGTTAGATCGTTCGTAGAAAAAATATTATATATAATAAAGTTAGATAATTTTAAGCTGTTAGAGAATAAATGTAACAATTTTTATCTACCTTTCTTTAAAAGGTAGATTTTTCGCCTAAACAAAAAAATTTCGAAATTTATAGTACTACAGTGAACCCATAAGACTTTCAAGTATTAACTAAATACCTAACAATATAAAAATAAATTTGAATTACCCAACCTTTTGCAAGGTAGGCCCCTTTTTTTTGGGAGGGGCCTAATTTGACTAGGCTATTAATCTGATTCCACTTAGTACCTTTAAGATGGAGACATTTGTGAGAGGTAATATCTCAAAGTAAATTACAGATTAAAGTATATTAATTAGCTAGTTCAATTGAAAAAATCAAAATTTGAAATAAATTAGCTAATATTACGTAAAATAGATCCACATATAATATTGGAAAACAGCATTATATATGTTCATAATAAATAGTCTTCCTCTACTCCTATAAGAATAACCAGTCACTGAATAGAAATGAGATGGATGACATATGGGTGACTCAGAAACCAGGTAATTTTAACTTATTTGAATCATTTAATAGTAAAAAATTGAGTAATAATAATGTTGTAAAATAATTAAAGGTGAACATGACAATAATAAGGAATTTTATTATGAGTAGACGCTTGCAATTCGCATAAGTGAAAAGGACAGGTACATGATGGGTATTTTAGGTACATAATAAGAATCTTTATAATTTGAAATATGTTAAAGTTAATATATGATTGTAAATGAAAAAAAAATGTTTAGACTTGAAAATGGCCGAAACTTCGTCATTGTGACGAGTAGTCATTAAGTGACAATTTTTTTTTTTAAATTGGTGTTAATATGGCTAATAATAAATTAACTTGAAAATATATTAATTAGGTAGTAAGATAATTTCAAATGAATTTTATAATTTTTATTTTTATTTAATATGAATATGTTGATTCTTAATTTTCAAACGATTAGTCCAGTAGTCTCGAAAAAAATCCCCTAATAGCGGACAGATTACTGACAAATTTTATTTTATCCGATTTTCGAGTTCTACCTATTGTGGAATGTAAAATCTCAAATATTGAGAGTGATTAAGCTTTTAAATGTTTTGGTCGATCATAATGGTTTATTATACAAAATGATCAATCCAAAAAGGTAACAATAAGCACGTGCATAAAAATATAAGATTGTAATGTGCAGAACATTTGAAACATAAAATAAAGTGATTTCATGTAAAAAAATATTAAATAAACTTGTGATTGAAGAGGAGAGGTGAGCGGGATAGAGCACCAGTGGGAGTCAGTTAGAGTTAGGAAGTATTTGTAAAATGCAATGGTTTGGTGAGGAGGAAGGAAGAAGTTAGAAGGACAAGATTAATTAAGACGTGATTGGATGGAAGATTTAAATTCCTGCGTGAAAGTTAAGTTCTTGGCATATAAGTGCCCCAAGAAAATACAGTCACATGTAAAATTGCTAGAGCCACTTTAGCTCGACTAAATACTGGGTCATTCGCTTGTCCTTTTCTGGTTTTATTTTTAGAGATATTTTAAACTATACGTAAAAAAAAATAATAACTCCATTTTCATTTTTGCCTCTCTAACACGGATACAATTGAATAATAGTTCATTACGAAATGGATTAAATGGTTAATATTTTCCGTGATTACATTATGTTCTGAAATATTTTAATCTAAATATAAAAATTAGATAAGACTCTAGATAAATATAGGGAGTGGGGTTGCTCAGTGGTAGGGCACTGAGCTTCCAATGCAAAAGTCCCAGGTTCGAACCCCTGCTCATGGCAGAAAATTTATTTATCTTTTTCATTGGCCGTGGGGCGACCCTGGGTCAGGAGACCCTGCTGGGGCACACCCAGCCTCTATAAAGTGGGTACCATTAATTAAATAATTAATTAAGGGGGGAAAACCTGGCGGTTGAGAGTGATCTCGGTCAAATCACCTCCTTGCACAACCGTTGACCTAGAAACAGTGCATTACCTAAATAGTACTGAACCCCAGACCCTTTATGGGTTGTAGTGGTACAGGTTTTTTTTTTTTTTTTTTTTTTAGAGAAATATATAAGACTTTACTCAAATGAGCGTTATGGAGTATGGCGGCTCATCCTGATTCAATACCCACTTTATAAATTGATTAAAAATATATAATCATTGTAACCGGTGCAGAGATATTGCATTCTAAATATTTTCAGTTTCGATGGCCACACTGCAAAAGCCTGTAAGAACGAAAAATAAAAATTTTCGGGAGACAAAATTTTTTTTTATATGATCATTATATTTTTAATATTTTTTGTTTGCAGGCTTAAGAAAAAGATGTAACACTCTATGTAAGTTTTATTATCGTATTTCTGCCATATAATCTTTTAGAGCCATTACTTATAACTTATAGATTTTTAGTTATTTTAATTAGTTACCCTTTGAAAAAAACATAAGACAAGAATGCGGTCAAAACATAAAAAATATTTGCAATAACTAACTTGTAATCATTACTATATACAAGCTTACAATATTTTTAAAAATAATTTTACCTAATAATATTTTTTTTACAAAATTCATGATCAAAAGATCTTAGGAAACACGATAAGGATAAAGACATATATTTCTGGTCGGTGAGGTGTGTAGCCCTACGTCCGCCAGAAGAGGATAATACCAGCAAGGATACACATCCAAGGATTGGGTCCTTTAGCTTTTATCAATCCTTTCGCAGGATACGAGGGGGAGGAGGGAGGCCAATAATAGCGTATATATTTCCGATCCTCCCTCCATCCGATCCACCGCCACTTTCCTTATATCCTGTCTTACCTTTCAAGTCTATTCCGAGAAATATATCAAGGGAGCCGTATTTTATTTTATTTTTTCGATTCTTTTTTCGAAAAGGAGGTATTAGTTCGCTTCGTGATTATAAATATAGTAAGAAAAAGTGCTGTAAAATTAACCCTTCATGAAAGTGATAACTTTTTTTTTAATGAGTTTTTTGAACAATGATACAATCTGCTACTTTGATGGGCAAGTAATATAATGGCTACAAGTGTTCATTCATAGGTTAAGTACATATGAAAGGAAAATAGATATAAATAGATAGATAGATAGATGGAAATTTATTTTTTTTTGGGAGGTTCTTCATATAAATAGAGCCTAGCTTGTCTATAGTATAATATGATTTTACAAGTTACATACATATCATTTAAATATAAATAAAATTTACAATGTTTTACGTTTAGAATGGGTTTTACAAAACATGAATAACAATAAAAATTAAAAACAAAAAACGATAACTGCATAATAATAGTTATATGAATCTGTTACTATTATAGAAACAATCAAAAATAAATATATATATATATATATATATATATATAATATATATATATATATATATATATATATATATATATATATATATAACCAAAATATCACTTTTGAATATTTAATTGTTGACCGTTGCATTATAAAGGAAGGAGATGTTCCGGGGTGACGGTCATAAATAGGCTAAAACGTGGAAAAAGTATTTTATTAAAAGCCTACGTTTCGACCAGCAAAATCAGGTCTTCTTCAGGGCTAGAACGGACGAGATACAAAAAGATAGAGAATTGTGGAAGATACATTATATTTAGACAAAAAAATATAAACAATGTGAATAAGCTTATTAAAATTATAAACAGTTAGTACATTAAAATATGAACAGAGTAAGCTAAGCAACAAGATACTAAACTGAAGTAAATAGATGCTAACAGTTGTTCTAGTGTAATATATAATAAATGCAAATGTGAATATACTTCTACAGATCTACAGGAGAGATTGAAAGAAAAGGAAAAAGGATATAATATGAAATAATAGACATAAAGGCATATGGAAAAAGAAAAGAAAAAAAATTAAATAAATAAGTTTTAAAAAAAGTAGAAGAATGAAGTCAGAGACTTAGAGGTGTGTTCAGCTAGGAGTTTCACTTAAAACTGGAAAACCAAGGTAAGGACAGGTATTGAGGAAGCTGACTTGTTTAGGGATACAATGGAAAAATACTATATATATGAAATATTAAATTATAAATATAAATATAAAATAGAATTAAGAGATTATAGATAAGAGTACAATGTGAATAAAAACAAAAATGGAAGAAGTAAAATATAAATATAGAAATAACTTCAGTTACAGACATACATTGCAGAACTAACTTAAAAGTATAGAGAGGGAAAAAAATGAATAGTTATGATTATATTTTGTTGTACATGTGTAAGAAAATTGCATTTGAATATTAGATAATATTGAGACATGTTTAAAAAATAAAATGAATACAAAGTGAATCCTTTTTCAGCCAAAGGTAAAGGAAAAGTAAAAATTATAGAGGCTAAAGTATGAAATAAAGGTATTTACGAAGTTTCAGGTATATGTTAATGATTTGATAAAAATACTAGTTTTTTGTCATGGCTGGTAAATTACATGCCATCCTCAATTGGCTTCTTTAGCAATTGAGAAATCGTTTTCTCCTCCCTTCTTGGAACCTATCCTTAGTATTCAGGCAGTTGATCAGTACATTTTATCTACTTTTTTGAACCTTGCTAATCTGTCTATTTCTTTCTTTTATTTAACTATAACATTTTCTTATTATATCGATTCCATACAAGGTCTGAATGCTCATCAGTCCGCTTGTAGTTATATAGTTATAACTACTACCTGTAATTATACAAGTTAGTCAAGTTTAGAGGCTATCCTCTTCGTTGGTATTTCATCTTCCTGCAAATACTGGAGACTCATCTCTTCGTTTGTGGTCATGATCCTGTGATATCTAAAGGCTCATCCCTTAGCTTGCCAACCAAGAAGGATTTGGGTATATATTAGTCTTCCTTTCTTAGTCTCTTTCTTGTCAATTGAGTTATTGAGTTCTCTCTATTTCACCTACCTCTACAACAGTATGAGTCTCAATCATTTGCCCTCAAGTCAAAAAGTTCTAGTCTTTGTTATATATATATATATATATATATATATATATATATATATATATATATATATATATATATATATATATATATATATATATATATATATATATATATATATGTGTGTGTGTGTGTGTGTGTGTGTGTGTGTGTGTGTGTGTGTGTTATGGGAGATATAATTTTTAAAAATACTATCAATATTATCGTCAATAAATAAATTATCGAATTATAAAAATATTTCATATTTATGCCGTATTAGGGTCCATTATTATGTTTCGGAGATGCCTTTAATAAAAATGTTATCGGATTTGAGAATGCTCAACCGTGCATCATTTTTTTTGTAACTTTTCGTATTTAATCGATCAGTCTATTTTACGTTATCGGGGACGCTTTTAATGAAAATATTGACAGGTTTGAGAATGCTCGACGAAAGTTACAAAATTTTCATATATGGTTGCGCATTCTTTAATTCGTTATTATTTTCATAAAAAACGTTCCAAATAACATAATAGAGGACCATAATAGTGACTAAATGCGCAAAGTTACAAAAATTCGATGCTCGATCTCAAATCCGACAGTATTTACATAAAAGGCGCTCCCGACAACAAAATAGCGGACTCTACTATCGATTAAGTGGATCATACATAACCCTAATCTAGCCGCCACTATTTAAGGGATTAAAAGAAAATATCTATAATCACAATAATTATGTAGTAGTTGAAAAATAAAAAGTACTCAAAGGAATTTGGCTGACTACTTTCTGTATTCGGATATAACACCGCTAGTACTTTCTGTACTTAACTAAAGTATGATTATTGCTGGGTGAGTACTCTGAGTACTTACTATGGTCGAACTGAATACAGAAAATACACCTTTCCTAATAAAAGTACTAAAATCATGAAAGTAATCCAGTACTGATTATCTCCAGCCAGAAATCGACTGGTCTAATAATCGGCGGCATAGGCGTTAAATAAAAAAAATACATATCTATTAGGTTTCTTAAATTCATCTCAAAGATCACAAAAAAGGACAGAGTTCCAATCATCCAATCACAGAAGAGTAGTTTTTAGTGATGACGGAAATTGAACCCCATCTTCATGGCTCAAAGCTTACGTGGCCATTACACAGACAAGAAACTTTTTTATTGCTAGTAAGTATCTAGTACAAATTAAGTGCTGTTAGTAAGTACCAATCCTAAGTACCACTTAATTGACTGTTACTGCTAACAATGATTATAACATTACTACTATTTTATGAAGCTATTTTATTTGTTTAACTTTAAGTACTAAAGTCCTGTCATTATAACCCAGCTGTTTTATTTTATTTAAACATCTCCCCTATCTCTTTCTCCCTCATCTACTCTCTTTTAGGAATCACCTGAATTTCACACCAAGCTCTAAAAATTTCGTGACCTAAGGTTATGTTTAACTGCTAAACGATTTGATAGAATATGGCACGATGGCTTATTACTTATTCCTCTGACGTATTACTTAATTTTACAGACATATCTAAAATATAGATTTTTTCGTGTAAAAATAGGGACTGACTTTTCTGCCATTAAACAAATAAAAGCTGGAGTACCTCAATGCAGTGTCTTGGGGGAACAACACTTTTCAAAATTTACTGTTCAGACATCCCACAACATTCTGAATCACTGTTGGCTACATTTGCTGATGACTCGGCAATATTAACATCTAACAAGGATGCAGATAAGGCTTCTCAGGTACTTCAAGAAAATGACTTAATCAGCGATACGGACTTCTTTCTAAGCTACTTGACAGACGTTCTAAATTATCTGTGACTAATAAACTAACTATTTACAAAGTACTCATTAAACCACTTTGGACATATGGAATCGAACTATGGGGAACAGCAAAGAAATTAAATATAAAAATCATCCAGTCATTCCAGTCAAAAATCCTTCGGAAAATTGTAGACGCGCAGTTTTATGTTTCAAACCATAAGTTACATACTGACCTTAACACTCCTTACATCATTACGCATTTGAGCTATGGGGCTCCACTAAACCATCAAATTCCTCTCGTATCCAATCCTTACAATCCAAAATCCTTCGTGAAATCCTCAATGTTCCTTATTTTGTCACAAATGAAATTAACTATAAAGACCTTAATGTTCCAAATGTTTCCGATTTGGCCCAATCCAGATACCTATCCTTCCATACTAAACTTCATGACCTTGCTTGCTCTTCGATTCCCAATAACCCTCCGAAGCGTCTGAATAGAAGATGGCCTCGTGATCTCCTTATATAGATATGTCATTAGAGTGCTATCAGAGGGTAGTATCTCAATAAAAGTTTTCATTTGATTATATTCCTCTGTAGAAATTTACTTGATGTATTTATATTGTAATGAAGTTGTAAATATCTTGAATAAATAGTTTTAAAAAAAGGTTATGTTTCGAAAATTAGCATATTTGACCAAACATGATTGAAAGATGGTAAGATATAATAACCCCATCCCTGCATATATATTATTTGAACTAGCCTCGAAAACGGCATTGTACCAATTAAAAGCTCTCCTCATTCACAAATAGACTTATTGTAGTTGTTGTAATCTTTTAAGTTTTATAATTGGACTTCTCCACTTACCCATGAAATTCTTTTTCGTTTAATACTTCATTCAAAAGTGTAAATATTTTTGACCATTTAAAATTATTTTTAATGATGTAGAGATGGTTGGCCGTTGATATAATATGAGAAGGAGTTAATGGGGGGGGGGCGGTCAAATAAATACTAAATTAAAATATAGTAATTATTTAATTTTGCCGATGTTTCGACGGACGTTTTCTTATAGAGTTATTTATACTTATAATCTATCCTAACTATATTACACTAATGTTACCCTATTAATCTTTTAATTTCTTTACTTCTTAACCTTTAGTCCTGTTTATCTCTTTAATCTGTTTACTTACAATCAAATGTAACCTCCACTAACTTGTTATCCACTGATATCTTTTTATTATTTTATCTTATTCTTATTTTAACTTTACTATAACAATACTCATTCAATTTTCAATCTATTTATTCGTTAACATTCATTTTCTTTATCTGGTAACCCACAGTTATCTAATGTAATCTCTATTAGTTAGTTATACACTCATTCCTTATCTTTTATCGCAATCTGTTTACTTTTAACTGACATGCTATATTCTCTTTTATTTTTATTTTTATTCATACTTATTTTCAATTTGTTTGTATCTTATATATATTAAATATATATATTAAACTTAATATTTTAATTACATTGTCACCCACTATATCTCTGATATCATCTTCTTATTTCTATATCTGACAACTTCTTCTTATCTATCTATCTATTTATATATTTTTTTTATGTTCAGCATGTTTTGTTTATTTTGTAGCCCTGAAGACGACCTGCAAAGTGGGTCGAAACGTCGGCAAAAATTAAATAATTAATATATTTTAATTTAGTATTTATTTGACCGCACCCCCCAATTAACTCCTCTTAAAATTATTTTTAATTTTATCGTGGTAGCCTTAGGCCTTAAAAAAAAAGATACTTCATCGATTACTTACTCACTTACTATGTAGCTCTACAGCCCTTGTCTTCCTGAATTATAGCATGCCAATCGTCTATATCGCTCTCCCTTTCCTTCCAATTCCTCACACCCAGTGTTCTAAGGTCACTCTCAACATCTTGTAGCCATCTTTTCCTTGGTCTTACCTTTCTTCTTGTGCTATACTTTGCAGAGAACAATGGCCTATAAGGCATCCTGCTGTGTGGCATTCTAACCAGGTGGCCCAACCATTCCATACGCCTAAGTTTAACAAAATTAACTATGTTGGGGCTGTTATATAATTCATATAGCTCCGCATTTTTTCTATACCTCCACACAACCTCTTCACAAACAGCTCCATAAATTTTTCTCAATATTTTTCTTTCAAAAATATTCATCATACTACTTGTGCTAATTCAAAGGGTCCATGTCTCCGCTGCATAAGTCACAATAGTTCTTACTAAAGTCTTATATAGTCTTATCCTTTGTTTCTCGCGACAGGAGCGATGATCGAAAAAAAATTAGGTTGGCATAGTACGTGCGGTTTCCAGCCACGATCCTCTTTTACACCTTAGCAGCAATTTTATGTTCAGAATTCACTTCCATCCCCAAATATGTGAATTTTTTGACACATACGAAGGTAAGACCACATATTTAAATGCTCTGTGGATCAGCCTCATTGTCATCGATTATTAATATCTATCCTAATTTCAGTTCACTCACTTTACCGAATTAAAATTTCTCATCCCTAATGATGTTGTTAAGTTTAATTCTACTCAACATACTCGAGACATTCCATCTAATGTGTTCCCTATTCCAAGATCTTGTGGGTTCAAAACACCTTGAATTCCACCAAAACTCTATCTAAGGCCTCGCCACATATACTGAGAGCAAAAGGATTTAGATAGTTAATACATAATCATAATTTAATATTATTTAAACATTAACTTGTATACATAATTAAAAACTTAATTATTTTTTTTGCAGGCCTGCTGAGTTTGATTGAGGAAGAAAATTTATTTTAGAGGTGAGCCAAGTATTCCTGTTTTATTTATTGTAAACATTTTAGCTAACCATTTTTTTTTTTTTAAGTGAAAACTTCTTTAAGCGCGATTTGAACTTTTTGTGGAGATTGGATAAGATTGTGCAGTCAGATCTCCGATGTGTAACGCTCGGGTAAAGTCGGCTAGAGTCGACTAATTGAAGTAGTTTTGCATTTGAATCAAAATATCTAAAAACAAAACAAAAAATAGGACCTGCATATTATTAGAGGATAATATTCATCATTTCATCCTCTTTGTAATGCGCTACATTTTTCAAAATTGCATCTTAACGCGATGTGGTGTTAGAGAGGCGAAAAAGGAAAAATAGTATCGAAAACCAAATGATAACGACTTTCCTTGAAGATATGGATTAAAATTTCTCAGAAAATAAAAATCGGACCTCCATACTGTAGCGTATAGAAACGTTCAGCATTTCATCCTCTTTATAGTGGACTTTGGGTATTCTTCCTTCAGGCATTCTTTTCAAATGTCCATTACACTTCAGGCGACATCATACTCTTTCTAATGATCTAATATTTATAATTCATATTATTAATCTATTTGAGTTCTACCAATGGGTAGTTTCTCTTTATGTTGTACATGTCATGTTACCAATTTCACATTTACTTATTGTATTTTCTATGTAATACAGTTGTAAATTCCATTAATTTTTTTTTTATATCTGTTTATTGAGAAATAATACATTTTGCCACACTTAAGGGCACTGAGTACTAAGGCTGAGTGAGGCACATTCATACCATATATACAATACCATAAAAAAAAATAAATAAATAAAAAAAAATATAAAAATCTATATAACAAAGGCAAAAACTATAATAAACCAAGGAAATGTAACTTAGAGTTAAAATTAAATGAAATACAGAAATTCGTAGCAAAATTAAATAAATTATAAGTAATAGAAATAAATAGAAAAACATTCATACTTAAATACAATATTTACAATTAGGCAAGAGATCTCCGAGTCCAGCCCTTTCCCCCACGTGTGAAGGACAAAGCGAGACTCTAAGAGATCCCAGCGCTTCTCTCTCAACCGCGTCGCCGGCATTACCAGTCCGGTGGAGACTGAGAGAGGGCACTAAAACCACAAACACTCATGACTTGAGTGGAGAAGCTGGCCATTGCCAGAACTCCAGTGACGTCTTTACAAGAGATCTCGAGGCCACTGCCGTTTCAACCTTCGAGGAGGGTTGTAGGGATGACTGGAGCTAGATAAGGATTGTGCTAAAGGGTTAGGATGGTGGATTAGGTTCATGTGAAAATTTGAGAATCGGGATGGAATAACGTCAAGGATATAAGGGATGTAAAGGTCATGATGTAGGGTTTTGTTTGTGACGTAATAAGGAGAATTGACTATCATACGGAGGACTTTAGACTGAAAGGATTGGATGCGTTGGTGTTCGAAAATTTAGTTGTCTCCCACAGTTCAAGTCCGTAGGTCCAGATTGGTTTCAGTATGGTCTTGTATATTAATATCCATTAAAATAAAACATAAATAAAAAAAAATTTAAAAAAAATTATTAATCTCGTCTTGTTGATGTTTCCACTATCGTAGTTTTAAGATTTTAAATAATAATAATAATAATAATAATAAGGCTTAGCGAACCCAAAGGTTCGATGCCGACACCACCAATCGCTTATTACACACCTCCCTCCACCGTTCGCCGTCCAAACCCAGTCCCTTCAGATCGGCTTTAATGCAATCTTCCCACCTTCGCTTCGGTCTACCCCTCGGACGCTTACCATTCGGCACAGCAAATATTAACCTTTTAGGAATTCTCTCGTTACTAAGCCCAACAACTTTACAAGCCCATTTGATTCGCCGCGATGAAATTACCTCAATTATATTACCCGGATACAGCTCACGCAATTCGGCGTTGTGTAACCGTCTGAACTCTCCGGTTAACTCATCCTTCTTCGGTCCGAATATTCTACGCAATACTTTATTTTCAAAAACCTTAAGACGCTGCTCATCCCTTAATGTAAGCGGCCAAGTTTCGCATCCATAAAGAACTGTAGGCAAGATAATTGTTTTATAGATTCTAATTTTTAAGTTTCGGGACAAGAGGCGCGAACTGAGTAGTTTTGTCACAGAAAAATAACAAGCATTTCCCGCATTCAGTCTAACCTTAATCTCTTCTTCAATTTCGTTTTTTCTAGTTATCGTAGAACCTAGATACCTAAATTTATCCACCTGTTCAAACATATTACCATCTATATCGATATCACCAGTAGTATCGCCATTTTTGCAGCTAACCTTAGGTTTAAGATTTTAGATTTAGATTTAATAAATTCAATAGGGTTTTAATCCTATTGCACTGTGTTTTTCTGCATGGGTATGACTCAAGTGCGAAAAGAGTTCAAATATTTCTGATTTATTAATAATTTAAATTATAAATTATTATTTAGGAAGGAAGTGCCCCTTGGTTTTTAATTTATGCGATTGTTTCATCAATACAACTCATTCCAGGAAGGATTTTTTTTTTTTTTTTTTTATCCAAGACTTTAAGCGAGTTCTATTTCAAAAATATTTTTAACTTCTGTTTAATTCTTTCTTTCGTGAATTTAAATTAGAACCGTTGCTAGTCCCAGAATTATTTACTTCCTTCATATTTTTCTATTTTAAATGATAAACTTAATATGAACGAGATAGTACAATACAATCTGAATATTTACAAACATATATTTATTCTCCTTGATATCATATTTGCTAAATACCGTTTGCTGAATAACTAATAAAAATAAAAATATTTATAAATCATCTAATCACAAAAAGTGAGAAAATGTGCCCGAAACAGAAATCAAAGTCGTGCAATTTAAACCAAAAACAATAATATGTGCACTATTAACCTTTTTTAAGTTTTTACACGTAACCAAATAAAATTATATCCCTTTAATCTTAGAAACCTCATATTATTTCTAAAATTGGCTGTAATGTCCTATTCTGAGATAGATCAACAATATTTAAGAGTATCAGAGGAAATTTAAGATATATGTATACAGGGTGGCCTGCAAAAAGAGGGACATAATTAAAAGGTTTGTAGTAGATATCAAGATCTACAAAAAAGTTCATATAAACCATTGCCCAATTTTCAGAAGAAACATAGTAAATGTATGATTTGTGTTTTTTTATGCCAGTCACGGTTTTTGTTTATTAGCGATAATATACGAAATATTTCATTAAAATAATTAAACAATGGTCCGCAGTAAACAAGACAAAATTGACTTAAAACAGAAGTAGAGTTTGCCATTGTTAAAACTTTAAAAAAATTCATAAATTATTTGTGATTTTTTTTGTCACTTTTTAACTGTACTACATTTACCTCACGTCAGGATAAAGTTCCTTTATTAATAAAAGCTTCAAGTTCTTATTAATTAAGTTGAGATTTATAAGGGAAAAAATTGAGATTCACCTCAAGCTGTATAAATAAATTGTGTGATTTTTTATCCAGTCATCTAAAAATACATGTGTTTTATGCAAAAATGATTATAATTAACTGTTGCAAAGATTTTATTTCTTGTTTATTCGTGATATGGGATGTATTGTAATAAACATAATTGTCTAAAACACACTTTACTATATTTATAACAATAGTCCAATTATTCACTACATCAATCCACAATAATAAAACACTTTTTGAAGGACGTGGAAAAGTTGGCAGAGAATATAATCCTCGACTCCCTGGGATTCATCTACCACCATGTGCATGGGAGCGGATAGGGAGAGAGTTTGTATATTGGGGGGAGGCATGGGTGTGTTAAAGCATTTTTATATTATTATTTATTGAATACACAGTACTTTATGTATTTTATGACCAAAGAAAAGGATAAATAAAAAGTTAATAAAATAATTTTTAATAAATATAATTTTCTATAGGAATTTTTATTTGTTGGGCGCCTGGCTTACCAGCCTTTCACGTCTAAAGAGATAAATATAGAGAATATAAGTTACTTACCTATTATTTGGCCATGATTTATCCTACCATGCTATCTCAGGTGAGAAGGGGTTAGGTTGTATATTTTTATAAAGCAGCAAAAAAAGTTAACAGATCTATTTACAAAAAGAAATGTTTACAATATTAATACTATGTACAATAAAAATAAATAAAATACAAGGGAAAAGAGAGAATTTAAACATGATTACTATATACAATTAAAGATAAATAGGAAGATATTTAAGATAATAAAGATAGTAAAAATAAATAAAGGTACTTATTCTATATACAACAGTATGACATGCAACATTTAACATCTAGAAAATATAGTCAAGATACAAGAGATATAAGATGTAAGAGCACATGCACATGCTAAAATATGAATTAGTAATCAGGCACTGAAAACAAAAGAGTAAAGTGTTTTTTTTTTCCAATGCTTCCTTAATCTTGGTTACAATTTTTATGAATTAGGTTAGGAAAAGATAGGAGAGAATATGAGGAGTAGGAAAAATGTATAGGCGTAGAGAAGGAAGAGAAAGGGTTATAGAATGATAATAAATGAATGAAAGAAATATTTAAAAAAAAGAAAAAATAAATAAATAAAAAAAGGAAACAAATGTATAACAAAATAATACTATCTATATATAAATATTGTATACTATGCTCATACATATTGTTAATCAAATATAATTGTAAATTAGTTTTAAAAAAATGTCTGTAGTGATTAATAAGTATGCTGTGTTTAAAGCAACCCAATGTAATTGGGCAGCACCCTCTTATGATAATACAGTGATTCTCTCTCTAACTACATTTTTCACCTCACACTTGCCCGAAGCTCCGACAATCAGCGATTGTGATGTCAAGAAAAACTTATGATCTTTTTAAACCAGATTAAATATTTCATACTTTTTTCCAGAAAATTGGGCAATAGTTTATATGAATTATTTGTACATGTCGATGTCTAATATCAATCTTTTAAATATTTCTGTCTTAATTAGGACATTTCCAAATATTTATTTATCGATGAAAGGACTCGATCCTCTATGTGGGAATGTTTATCCTTAATTTGTTACCTTCAGAGAGTAAGTATCGATTAGGATTTCGAGATTTAATTGTCTGCGAAACTGTTGGATTAGAGAGAGCTGTTCCAGGTTCGGTTACCACAGAGCCATTTAACCCATCTGTGCCAACACCCGTTCGTTCACCTCTTGGTAATAGCAGTCGCTAAACGTACTTCATCTCTAATTATCTGACTGCAGCGAGACCACAAGAAAGGTTCAGATTATTATTGTCTACTAAAATATATGTTATCCAAGTATGTTAATGAGTCGTCCACTAAAAAATATGTCGAAAAAAGAGGGGAGGGGGTCAGATGACTAAAATGGCGTGGTCAAGTCTGTGCAATTTTTCCAGGCCACTGAGAATGTATTTAAAAACCGAAATGTTCATGAAACCTCAATATCTTATCTAAGGCCCTGAGTTTTTTTTTTTTTTTTCAATTTGTATTGTACATGGACGTACGGACTAACGCGTTGCCTGTGAACCTGATGAGATATATAAAATAATTACGAGTTAGAATATCAGTGGCGGTGGAGCTTCTAAATTGGACATTTGTAAGGAAGTAGTGCATTATATCATCGATTTAACACATTTTTACGATTTTCTCAAAAAAAAAAAGGCTCTAACGATTTTTATTTTTATTTTATTATTTTAATGGAATTTACAACTGTATTACATAGAGAATACAATAAGTAAATGTGACATTGGTAACATAGCATGTTACCAACAACATGAAAAGAAACTACCCATTGGTAGAACTCAAATTAAAGTTCTATATTAGAAGATCCCGAGGCCATCTTCTTTTCAGACGCCTCGGAGTGTTATCAGGGATCGAGGAGGAAGCAAGGTTTGAAACGAGAGGATTCGGATGGTTCTGCAGTTTGTTATGGAAGGATAGGTATCTGGATTGGGCCAAATCGGAAACATATGGAACATTAAGGTCTTTATGGATGATTTGATTTTTATTAAACTCACTACATCAGTGTATTATTAATATAATGAAGGTTTTATACTCATTGATGTTCTCTAACAGAGCTTAAATAGCCAATTTTCAGTATTAGCTTTGTCTTACTTACTTTAAATTTTTACTTTCACTTACCTGTATATGTAAGCTATTTTTTTTATTGATGATATTTACAACTGTATTACAAGTAAAAATTAATTTAATTATATAATAATAATAATAATAATAATAATAATAAGGGTTAGCGAACCCGAAGGTTCGATGCCGACACCACCAATCGCTTGTTACACACCTCCCTCCACCGTTCGCCGTCCAAACCCAGTCCTTTCAGATCGGCTTTAATGCAATCCTCCCACCTTCGCTTCGGTCTACCCCTCGGACGCTTACCATTCGGCACAGCAAATATTAACCTTTTAGGAATTCTCTCGTTACTAAGCCCAACAACTTTACAAGCCCATTTGATTCGCCGCGATGAAATTACCTCAATTATATTACCCGGATACAGCTCACGCAATTCGGCGTTGTGTAACCGTCTGAACTCTCCGGTTAACTCATCCTTCTTCGGTCCGAATATTCTACGCAATACTTTATTTTCAAAAACCTTAAGACGCTGCTCATCCCTTAATGTAAGCGGCCAAGTTTCGCATCCATAAAGAACTGTAGGCAAGATAATTGTTTTATAGATTCTAATTTTTAAGTTTCGGGACAAGAGGCGCGAACTAAGTAGTTTTGTCACAGAAAAATAACAAGCATTTCCCGCCTTCAGTCTAACCTTAATCTCTTCTTCAATTTCGTTTTTTCTAGTTATCGTAGAACCTAGATACCTAAATTTATCTACCTGTTCAAACATATTACCATCTATATCGATATCACCAGTAGTATCGCCATTTTTGCAGCTAACCATATATTTTGTTTTATCCACGTTTATTTCGAGTCCTAGTTCTTTACCGGCTTTCATTAACGTTGTCGTATTTAGTTTTATAGTTTCAACGTCTTCGCTTAACAGTACCAGATCATCAGCATAGCCCAGCACGGATGTTGTCCCACCCAGATCCAACCCTTTCTCGGTACGCATTACCTCCCTAATGGCATGTTCTAATGCCAAATTGAACAGGACAGGCGAAAGAGAATCCCCCTGTTTTAAACCCGAACGAACCTCAAATTTTTCGGACAAATTATTACCGATTCTAACTTTATTGAGTGTCTCCGTCAAGCACATCCTGACTAGATTTACTAGTTTTTTTTGGAATCCCCTGCTCGATTAGAATATTATACAGTTTCTGGCGGTCAATAGAATCGTAAGCCTTTTTAAAATCTATATACAGCTGGTGAACAATACCGTTATACTCCAATTTTTTCTCTAATATTTGCCGTAAAGAAAATATTTGATCAATAGTCGAACGATTCCGTCTAAATCCGCATTGGTAGTCTCCGATAATTTCCTCGGCGTATTCCGTGATTCGACTGGTTAAGATTAAAGTGAATATTTTATAACATACCGGAAGGAGTGAAATTCCTCGATAGTTATTACAATCCGTCCTCGGACCCTTTTTGTGAATCGGAATAAGAATAGATTCTTTCCATTCTTCAGGTAATTTCTCATTCACCCAGATCTTTTTAACCAACCGATGTATTTTAGAAACTCCAGCTTCCCCGCATGCCTTAATTAGTTCAGTAGGAATATTATCGGTTCCCGCTGCTTTATATGATTTTAATTTTCCGATAGCTACTTCAACTTCCTCTTTACTTGGTCCTTCTATTAACGGTTCAGCACTCTGGTACTCAGAAGGAGGACACAGATCATAATTTCCCGTATTTAAAATATTGTCAAAGTGGTCCTTAAACTTATTCAATATGTCAACCGGATCGGTCAGAATATTGTTATTATCATCCCTAATTCCAGACGTTACGGACCCTACATATTTACGTGATCTGTTTATACCTTTGTACATGTCTCTTACGTTATTATCGATTCTATTAGTTTCTATTTCAATTATTTTATTTTTAAGATACTCCCTTTTTTTATTTTTGAGCAATTTTGAGCAAAAATTAATTTAATTAATTAAATTAATTTTTTAAAAGCTTACATAATGATTTTTCGGAATAAACGGACGATATGTACCTAATTATTTAAATATATCAGATCTGGAGTTATTTAACTACACTAAAGACATTTACAACTGTATTAAATAAATAGATTCAGTAAATGTGAACAAAAGAATATAATAGCATGAAATCACTTGTTGAAAAACTACCCACTGGTAGCACTCTAAAAATGTATTTACAAAAGGAGATCTCGAGGCCATCTTCTTTTCAGACGCCTCTGGGGGTAGTCAGGGATCGAAGACGAAGCAAGGTTATAAACGAGAGGGTTAAGATGGTTTTGAAGTTTGTTATGGAAGTATAGGTATCTGGATTGGGCCAGGTCAGAAACATAAGGAATATTAATGGTTTTAGGAATAGATGGTTTTGATTGTGACAAATTAATGAGCAGTGAGCATTTATGTAAAATATAGTAAGGGAAAGTCTTGCGGTCGTAAAAACGTTTTCTGATCTGAGTTTTCAACGGAAATACACGTTTTAAGGTGATTAATATGAATTTGATTAATAACTAAAGGATAAATAAGAAACCATAACTGATAATAAGTGTAATAGAGGAACCGAGAAATACGAGCGGACCCGAAAGATTAGAACAGCCTTGCATACGTGAGATTAATATGATGCGGAATCTGACAATATTATGTACATATACATATTGTGGATTTCATAAATGCTACCATGATATTATTTAATATTTGATTGTATAGATTACAGCAATATAAAAATTAAAATTTTTGTGTATAAGTTTAATTAAATAAATAAAAATATCTACTATGAAATGTAAATAAATGTAGCCTCTATAATTTAACTTTTATTTATGCTATGAGACAGTAAGTGAAAGTCGTGTGATCCGCGTACCAGATTTTCTCTTTCATATTTGAGCAAATTTACTTTCATGGTCTCCGATAATTATCCTAGGCGTATTCCGTGATTCGACTAGTTAGTATTAATGTCTCTATAATAAGGTTACATAGTTTACTCCATAATACGTTTAATGTATTAAATAAATTATATATAACAGAGAACTACCTCAAAGTAAATATGGTAATGTTATGGTTATAAGCTAAAATGTGCTATTATCATAGATATTAGCTCTGATGCTTATGGTAAATGGACAGAGTGCTTTGCTGCCTTTGATACTACTAATTGGTGTACACCTGAAACTATTGATTGGTAAATTTGCCATATTTTACTATGCAATTTTTATTTTCTGATTTTGGTATTATTATCCATGTAAATAAATATTTTCTCATTACATAGTAATATACTTATATTTCATTTATAAACATTTCGTGGGTTATTTTAAAAAAATTCAAAATTCAACTTACAAAATTGGGCAAATTGAGTTTTCACTCAGAAATCACTGTATAAAAATATGATATCGGGAGAAAATAGATCTTTTGAAAAAAAAATCTGCTTTTTATCGGAAACATTTTCGGACGATACTCGTAGAAAAACTAACTTAATTTTAGTAAATATTTTATGTTACTATGTTTGCATTGGTAGATGATCATCAAATCGCTTGAAAATCTTTTAAAAAAATTGTGGATAAGTGATATATATATATATATCATTTTCATTTTCATATACATCATTTATATATATATATATATATATATATATATATAAACTAACGACATTAAAGCCCTGTACAGGGGGTTATCGGGTGCCTTTAAACGAAGAGGATCGGTAAAGGTACCCGGACGCTCCCGGCTGTTTCCTTAAAGCTTACAAACCAATATTTTTTATTCAATATATTTAATAATTTTTTATATCAGGTTATAATATGATATAATTATAACTAGTTAATAGTTCATTATTTTAAATAAAAAAATAATTAAGGGTACTTTAGAGAAGAAATTTTGAAAATTAACCATTTCAGCTCTGTTAGAGGACATCAATGAGAATAATACTTACACTGGATTTCATAGAAATCGTTGGAGTCGCTCTTGAGAAAATCGTAAAAATGTGTAAAATCTATGATATAAAGTGCTACACTTGTGGTAAGTCGATTTTGACAAAAAAGTCACTGTATTATCTCAGGCAAATCCAAACCTTAAATCTGTAATTTCACTTTCGTACGGTTGTTAGTTTTTTAGCTTGTCTGTTTACATACACACACACACACACACACACACACACACACACACACACACACACACACACACACACACACACACACACAAACACAGACCATTTTATGGGACTTGGCTATTTGAACTCAGGGGAAATTTCCGTTAAAAATTCAGTTTCGAAAGTTTTCACCCAATGGAAAGTATTTACTATATTTTTTATACATATAGGTAACTGAAAGAAATAACTGCATATAGAAATGAACCATATATTAGGAAATGATGATTCTATCTCCATAATTTTTGGTTCATTATTTTCAATAATGAACCATTGTAATCGAATAAAAAATTCAATAACTTAAATCCTTCTCAAAATTTGAGGTTAAGTTTTAGGATACGTAGAATTCGAAAAACGAATAAAAATTTGTTTATCCTTCCGCAGTCCGCGCATTTTCTGCAAAAT
Source organism: Nezara viridula (assembly GCA_928085145.1). NCBI lineage: Eukaryota > Metazoa > Arthropoda > Insecta > Hemiptera > Pentatomidae > Nezara > Nezara viridula. Next base: position 243,742,304 of record OV725077.1, read on the forward strand.
AACTGGACCTTATCAATTATTATCAAATTTGGATTTAAAATTAGAGGTCAACCGAGGATGATCCTCCTACACCGACATTTCTATTCGCCTTCTCCTGGTTACTTAAAAGTTTACGGAACAGATACCAACAGACAGGAAAATGATTAAAAAACTACCCTCGAATTAATCTGGATTACAACAATTACTTACCAAGCAGCACTAGGAAATAATGTATCGTAAATGAAGAAGGTAAACGATATGTAGGATATATATGTAAAGGTAATATATATAAAGAGATCGTAAATGTTGTTGGATTAACTTGATAAATTATGTCTATGTTTTAAAAGCCAAGAAACACGAATATGACGTCAAAATAAGCAAATTTCCACGAAAGACGAAAAAAAATCGCGGTTTCTTTGTTTATTCGTGAGAATTTTTAAATTTTACAATAAATTAACTTCGGAAATGATACAGATCTCTTAAAACGCATATTTGTAGATATCTTGTAACTACTGTCTATATTACTACATATAACCGTTATTTTTATATTTTATTTAAAATTTTAAAAAACACAATAAATCATAAAATATAATTATAATATATGTATATGAAATAATTTAAAAAGTATATTCTTTATTAATTATGAATATTCATTTCATAATAGTTCTTATGTAGTTATAAATATTTTATTTTATTTTTACCATAGAAATTTCACTACCTTCTATAATGATATTTCAAACATTCTCCGATATAAAAAATATGTATTTTTTTTCAATTAATTTTAAAGATTAGATTAACACGAACTGATGCAGATCAAGTCATAAAGGTTTAAACAAATTCTCTCAGATTCAATTTACCGTTATAAAATTATAACGAATTTTAAAAAGAATAAGGGTTAGACAGAGTTCGAAAACAATGATATCTTATTAATAACAGACAGCAATATTAGAGGAACAAGTAAATAAAAGTTGTTTTCCTAGAGGCAGTAACCATTGACCGCACATTTTATTTAATTTTAAACTTTAGTACATTTAACGGTATTGTGTTTGTTTATTTATTTAGATTACAGCGAAAAGAATAATGTAAAAGTTTATTCCTTATCTAAGTAGATAATTTTTTTTTTAAATTTTTATTATGGAATTTACAACTGTATAATGATAAATACAACTAGTAAATATGAAATAAGTAATTTGACATATACAACATGAAGAGAAACTACCCATTGATAGTACTCCAATTATATTTCTATATTAGAAGGTCCCGAGGCCATCTTCTATTCAGACGCCTCGGAAGGTTATCAGGAATAGAAGAAATTATAGTAACTAAAATTATCATTAATTATTAGTAACTAAAAGACTGATTTCGGGCAACACTACTTATAATCGGTTTAAAATTAATTTGATTCACTCCTCGAACAGAGAGGAATTGAAAACAGAAATTCAACATAAAAAATAAATAAATAATTCGATTCAAACTAATGTTGTATACATCAGCACATAAACCACCTTTTAATCACAATTAGGTTATAAAATGTAACAAAGTTAGAGGATAAAGTGTTATACGCATCTATTGTAGCAAGTTGTGATAATTATAATTTTTGTGAAATTGTAAAGATAATATGAGAGAAAAAAAAAACAAGTTGGAAAATATATTTAAAAAAAAAAACTGCAAATTATTATATTTGTTTTAGATATTATAATAGTTTTAGGTATGTGTAAAAAAGAGGAAGCAAGGTTGGAAACAAAAGGGCTTTAGATAAAATTTAAATTTAAAAACAAGAATTTTTTTTTTTCACGAACAGGCCTTAAAGACCACGCGAACACCAAGAAGTTAATGCTTCCTCTTCATCTGCCTTCTCTTCTCCCATATGCCCCTCACGAGCTCCGCGTGCTTACGTTTTCTCTCCTCAGACCACGCAACACCCTTTTTGGAGCGCTTCTTGCCCGCAAGAACCGTTATTCTCTTGAGCGCCTTCCTGTACTCATCTTTGTCTAAACAGTCTTGGTCTCTTAGCCCCACTTGGTCCATATCATCCTTAATCTGTTTAAAATACCCGCTTACATTCTTATGACTGTGGATGCGCTGAAAGATTTTATGGTTAAGTCTTTCAGGATTCATCCTTATCATATGACCATAGAACCTCAGCCTTCCCACCCTAGCGTCAGTTTCTAGATCCGTTGTTTCCTTATATATTTCCTCATTTGACCTCAACCTGTATCCTTCAGGTGTTCTCCTAGGCCCGTAGATTCTTCTGAGAATTCTTCTTTCTATTTTCAGAAGGCTTTCTAGGCTGGGAAGACAAGAAGTTTCTGTTGCGTAGAGTACCACTGCCTTGACGACCGTGTTATAATGTCGTTTTCTGGCTTTTAGAGATAAGTTCTTCTTTTATAAAGCTCACTGGTGGCAAAGCTTAATTTCTCTATTTTGGCGATTCTTTCCTTAAACCCTTCTCTCTCTGACCCATTGCTGCATATGATTTCTCCAAGGTATTTAAATCTCTGAGTTACTTTAATCGTTCCGTATTTGGTTTCAATTATGTTCTTCTTAAAATTCGCGTCCGTGGTCATCAATTCCGTCTTCTCAAAAGATATCTGTAAGCCTGTTTTCCTCGCTATTTCCGAGAGGGTCTTTATTTGGGCAATCGCCTCTTCTTCAGTTTCTGATAAAAGGGCAACGTTGTCTGCGTATGCGAGACATCCAATTTTGACGTTATTGTTAAAACAAGGATTAAATATATATTATGTGATTTTTTTTAAATTTCGTTTGAGGTATTTTTTCGAAACAAATAACTACAGAACCTTATTTTCTTTATGCTCAATCCAATTCTTAAAACTAAATTTGAGTGCATCTCTAGTTATAGAAGATATTAGTATATACCTATAAATTGTTGGAATATTTATACATACCAAAATAACTTTAAATATATTTCAACTAACTTTAATGGTGGTTTAAATTAATACTAATGAATAATGACTGCTAAAAAGTTGTAAGAAATCAATTTTACGTAGGATATCGGAGCTTTTTTTTAAATTGTAAAAATTTTATTTAAAAACACCTATTTTTTTAAACAAAATGAGAAATTCCAATTAAACCAAGTTTTATACATTATTACATTTTTTTTTAGTTAAGTAGAATAACAGTAAGAAGTTAACAAAGTATCATGAAAAAAGTATGAACCATCACTTCAAACTAAGAAATTTTACAAAACTTACAAATCGGTTTGTATTCCATAAAATGACTAGGTTTTTCGATTGAAATATTAAATAAAAACAGTGAAAAATGTGTATTTTGACAATTGATAATATGTTCAACAATTCCAGAAGGCTCCAATAAAACAATTTATACAGTTTTTGCAGTTATGTAATAAAAAAAATACTTTTAGCAGATGTCAGGAGATTTCCCACACACATCCCATTGTGCGCCGTAGCGACCGCGGTCCTCAGGCCAGTGCAACTGTATAGCGTTGCGGCTACTGTATACCCTGCCCCTTTTCTGATACCAAATTTATTCTTACATTTTTTATTCCTTTTTACTTTCACTTACCTAAATATGAAATGTACAGTAAGGGTAAGTATTGCGGTTGTGAAAATTTTCGAATCTGAGTTTGCAACTGAAATACATGTTTTGAGGTCTCCTGAGTCCAAATAACCAAGTCCCGCAAAACGGTCTAAGTGTGTGTGTTAGCATTCTAGCTCAAAAACGAAAAGTCATACGAATGTGAAATTTCATATTTAAGGTTTGTATATGTCGTAAACCAATGACTTCCTGTCCTTTAGTTTCCTTTAACAACACCTCACTTATTCCTGTCGAACAAATCCGTTACCTAGGACTCCACCTGGACAAACGTCTAACTTGGAATCCTCACACCAGACTGAAACGACAAGAAACAGCTCGACGTTTCCGACTACTTCAACACTTACTAGACAAACGCTCTAACCTTCCAATTAACTATAAAAGACTAATTTACATGACTATAATAAGGCCTATTTGGACTTACGGAGTTGAGCTATGAGGCTCCACCAAACCTTCAAATTCCTCTCGCGTCCAATGCTTACAATCCAAAATCCTTCGTAAAATCCTCAACACTCCTTACTTTGTTACAAATAAAATCATCCATACTGACCATAATGTTCCTTATGTATCAGATTTGGCCCAATCCAGATATCTGTCCTTCCATAATAAACTTCATAACCATCCCAATCCTCTTGTTTCTAACCTTGCTTCCTATTCAATTCCTGATAATCCTCCGAGGCGTCTGAAAAGAAGATGGCCACGTAATCTCCTAATATAGACATATTATTAGAGTGCTACCAATGGGTAGTTTCTCAACATGTGTTTCATGTCTTTATATCCATTTGCGAATTTACCAGATGTATTTTTTGTATACAGTTGTAAATATCTTATAAATAAATAAAAAAAAAAAAAAAAGGTTTGTATATAACTTGTTTATTATAGAAACTTTTTCGTAAAAATCGGCTTGTAAGGATAAGGAAAGAAGTTTAAATTAGACAGGAAACTTTATTTTTTAATGTTATTTATTAGATCTTGGTCAGTGTATATACATTTTAGATGAAATGAAAATAATTTTACTATCCTGTGACTGATTTAGAACAAATTAAAAATACATAATAAATAGAACAGGACTGTGTGGCTGTAGATAGGATTAAATATTTACAAAATAATAGGTGATTATAGATTAATTGTTTATTGATAACTATTATAATATATTACAAATTAAGGACACTTATAATTGAGTTCAGAGAGCACATTCACACCATGTTTACCAAATCAAAAAATAAATAAAATAATTTCAAAATAATATACAGCAAAATAACAACAAACTAAAATATCGTAATGAGGGAAGAAATTAATAATAATAAATTAAAAAAACATTAAATAAAATGTTCTTTAAAACAATAATAATAAAAAACAAAGATCTTAGACGGAGGCATAAATAGGTAATTTTTTTTTTTTTTTTTTAGTATTACAACAATCTGTCTCTTAGACATTGGTTATAGTGAGGTAGGATAACATTCACACAATATGTGCAAAAAATGTAAAATAAATAGAAGCAAAGTAATATTCAAAAGTATATACAATAAATAATAAAATAAAATAACTTAAAAATAAGAAAATTAAAACTAAGCAAAAAAAACACATTCATACCTATATACAATCAGACGAGGGAACTCCAGGAGAACCCTGCGCTACTCTCTCCACCGCATCACTGGTACTAAAGCCAGCGGGGATTGATCGAGAGCACAAATAGGTAATTAAAAATAAAATTTAAACGGAGAAAAAATGAATTAATAAACGGAATAGTAAAGTAAATAAGCATGGATTATTAATATCTGGAGTTCGAAATGATCATTGAAGATTAGATTCCCAAAGTAAACAAAACAATCCAAAGATTTTCTAGAACACCCCTCCCCCCTCCAACCCCGGTGAGAATCAATGAATCAACGCGTTAATCAATTCGTGAACCTACGAATCAACGTCACACAGTGGGATGAATATGGGGAAATTCGCTACATCTATTTGAATCTGTCTAAATTTATTTTTTTTTTAGAACTCCGAAAAATAGATAAACTGATTTATTGATACCTTGCGTTGTTCCCGGAGTTTCCGAGAACATTTTCAGTTGGAACAATATACATTTTTTACTGTTTTTATTGAATAGTTCAATTGTAAAAAAAAAAAATTGCATCCGATGCCGTGAGTTTCCCCTTACTCGTCATCCTGTGCTTCAATCAGAATCGATTTGAAACCTCACACTTACCACTTCGATTCTCAAGAATTGAAAATTGATCGATTCCTAGTAAATCAGCGAATATTGTGTGTAAATCACTTGAGAGTACAATTATTTTAGAGGAATCGATTTTTTTATTCGATTTTCGATTCAGCCGAACACTTATATATTTTTTTTTAGTTTTATTTTTTTTTTAAATAAACTGGTTCATATATTTTTGTTTAATGTTTACAAAAATACATTTTTATTAGTTAGAATTTTTTTAAATGTATCTTTCATTCAAAATGACGAAAATTTCTGGATTAATGAAGAATATATTGAATTTTGAAAACAATTATACTTTCAGAAATTTATTATATATGTCAAAATTTCATGATTCTTATTAAGTATAACATTCTGCAAAATCAATTCTACTTCTGGAAACAAATCCGTTCCGACAAAGACTATACACAAGAAACGTGAATTATTTCTCTTCTGCCATCGAACATGGGAATGAGGTATTCAACCCTGTCAGAATATAATCAAATTTTAGTCCTCAACTAAGTTAGTCATCCCAATTCGGGTGTGTTCGCTCAGGCACCGATATATGATTGGCAAGTGGGAGCTATAATTTAGCGAACCTAATCCGAATAAGCTATACTGCGGGGCTATTCATTTGTAAATAGTCTGGCGCTGTGTGCGCATCACACAATTTTCAATCTCACCGTTTTTTTTTCATTATTAATTTCCACTATACATAATATGGTCGTATAAATCCATTTTGTGGTTAAGAGCGATTGATTCTGATGAATGAGGTGTCAAACGAAAGGTAGCTCTAGAGCCGATCCCCAATCTGGTTCAAGGAGAGTGACAAATCTGTCTAGATCCACGGATAATGGCTGCTCTGAGTCAGCAGGTGTGAGAGGGCCTACATTTCTTTTCCCGTAATAGACCGTCCATGGACCAAACCTTAGGAGCTACTGACAGCCTGGTGAACCACATCCAAATTCCATAGTAGGCTGACGGATCTCACATATCCGGTAGGAGCTTTCCCTTGTGGACGGTCACCCACCCAAGTACTAACCATGCTCGACGTTGCTTAACTTCGATTACCTATTGCAAGCCTCTTCGTCAGCACGCCTACTACAGTAAATACAGGATGGTTTAGGGTTAAGTGGCAAAACTGCAAAAATGAACTAAGGACCTCGAAACAAGAAAAAAACTTCATCAGAAGGTATGTCCGCTTGGCCTGCACGCTCTTCAGAAATGACACCACTGGATTTATTTTTTTTTTTTTGTAGAGTGAAATTAAACAAAAAATCTATGCAAGTCCTGTCAATGACCTTAATTCCTTACGAAGAAGGATAATTGGGTCTTGTGAAACAATAACACATATCCAGTGCCGTTCTGCCACTGCTGTAGTTGAAGAAAGATGCCGAGCCTGTCTTAATGCTCAAAGAAATCACTTTGAAAAACATTTAATATAAAATTTAATGATTACATTTAATTAATAAACTAGTTAGAAAAAATAAATAGATAAATAATAGTTTATTTATTTCATATAACCTAAATAATTCATAACAAAGAAAATCTTTAGGTGTGGATATCTTCTAAATAAAGCGTTTAGCAGACATACCTTCAGAGGAATTTTTTGCATGTTTTAAGAACATACCTTAGTTCCTTTTTTGTAGTTTGGCCATTTAACCCTGAATACCCTATATATATATATATACAAGTTATCGGAGCTTGGAGAAAGACTAAAAAGAATCATGAACGGCTTAGTATGGTTTGTCAATGGAACCCCGAGACGTGGTGGCTCTTTCCCTCCTTCAGAAGACAATATTTCCTAGGTACCTTCCTTTAGCAAATAATCTATAACCATCCTACGCATTCAACCTACTTCAATTCAAGTCATCTATCCACTCCCTCTCCACAAGATCTCGTCTTCTGACCTTTATACCCCTTTCCAGAAATCGGCCTCATTTCAACACTCCTTTATTGTCCACTCCAACACCTTTTGGAATTCCATCCCACTTAAAATCCGCCATGCACCATTCTCATTCATATTTAAAATCCTCTTATTCCAATTCCTCCTTACAATTCAATCAGACTCTGAGTAGCCATTCATCATGTTTATTATATATGTATATAATCTCCTCTATTGGTATATTATCTTTTATTTTCTCCGAGCAATCAACATCTTAGGATTTAGATTATACAGGACTTGTATAATGTTTACAATACTATTCTTGTATTTTTTGAACATATTAACGTACATATGTAAATAATTTAAAGTAAATATTTATCCAATCTTTTATTATTATTTTTTTCATTAATACAATGGTATGACAACAACAATAATTTGTAGTTAATTTCAAATTTCATTTAGAGTTGCATAGTTTATGGTTTGTAGCAACTATTTTGCAGTATTAGGATCTTATTGCTCATACTATGTCTTTAATATATCTGTACAGTTATGTAAATACTTCTGCTATTACATATTTTTTAGTTGTTTTTTTTTTATTGTAATTGCAGTTTGGCCAGATGTTATGTTAATTTTTATGTACAATATTGTTATTCTCAAGGGACTTTGTCCCAAAATAAAGCTGATTCTTCTATTCTCTCTCTCTCTCTCTCTCTCTCTCTCTCTCTCTCTCTCTCTCTCTCTCTCTCTATATATATATATATATATATATATATATATATATATATATATATATATATATGTATGATATGTGTTTATATATGAATGTATATAAATGTGTGTCTATAAAGATAAAATTTATATAAATACTGATAATCACAGTTAAAAGAGATTCATGACCTGTAAAAAATTGCAATGAGCTTTAAAGATGGCATTCCTAGGATCTCTTTGGTTTTATTGGTATCCAACCACGTGCTTTACGCTCTATTAAGCTCTTTTAGAATTATCGATGGTGATGTAAGCCGATCACTTTGAAGTTATAGCATATTCCAAGTCCAAAGCCCTGTTATCACTTAATCATCAACTTGATAAGTACACTAAGAGAAGGGGACTTGAATACAAAAACTCTAGTGCTTGGTCATCGGACCGATCTATCACACTGCTCTGCTTCTTTTGTTCCTCGACGAGATTGCTCATCCTCGTTAGAAGAGTTCCTGGCAACGACATACGAAACCTTTTAGCCCTGATGGGACTCCATAATTCTTTCTGTTACTCTTTATAAACTTTATTCTCAAAAGACTACGGTACTAAGGTCTTTAACTTTTGGATTGAGTTGCTGAGGAGTTTTTCCTCATTTAGCAATTTAAGATGTATACCTGATAAATACAATTAGTCTTACGAATGGTAATGCAACGAGAAAATGTTGGTAAATCCAACAAATATTAAGTTTTATACATTAAAATGTATTGAATATAAATGTTTAGATCAAATTTATTTAATATTGTCCAAGATTTGTTTACTGTACGATATAAAAAGAAACTACTGTTGATGAAGATATTCTAAAAAATTTCGACATTTTGCTTTCTAAAATTCTATCAATGTAAAAAAGAGGTCTTGCTTGGAAGGCCAGTATACCTTCCTCACTGTTTTCATTGGCAAAAAGATATTTACATTAAAAAAAAAATCCTTTACCACTACAACCCAGGATTTGCAACGAGGTGATTCGACTAAGATCACGCTCAACAGCCAGGTTTCGCCCCTTAATTAATTATTTAATTAAGGGTACCCACTTTATAGAGGCTGGGTGTGCCCCAGAAGGATCATTCGATCTCAGAGTCGCCCATAGCTAATGAAACAGAATAAAAAATTTGTCTGACATGAGCCGGGATTTGAACCGGAGACCTTGATCATTGGAAGTTCAGTACCCTAACACTGAGCTACCCCACTCCCTGATATCTATACTATATGGTCTAAACATTTTAATATGAGAATAAAATCTCTGGGAGAAACCTTTTTCGGAAATTCATTAATCCCTCAACATGCACGAGTTTGATCCAGGTATCCACGAGTTTTATTAATTTGTGAAAACTAAATTGTATAAGAGTTAAGCATTTGCAAACGACCATTTGCAATAACAGTAGTGACATATATTTAATAGCTATGTTTTTACTCGTAAAAGGGATAGAATCGTTGGAAAAAATCCAAATGGAAAATTAAACTTTTTGTTTAATCAGAGTTAACGAGACCAATATTAGTTTTCAGTCAGAACAAAACTAAATAAGCTGGAATAAAAAAAAAATATGCGTTTTTCACATAACTTTGATATTTAAAAAGGAAACCGAGAAAACGACGAGCTAGTACATCTTCAATAGAAATAAATCACAAATAAGACTTTTTTAATTTCACGAACTCGGAGTAACGGCAGTGCCATTCCAGTAACGTTTATATCAACCAAACAAAACAGTATAAATTAGGGGGAATTTAATAGAATCAGTCTAGAATCATTATTTTATTAAAACCTACCTTTTTTTCAGGCGACCTTTGAACCAAATCAAACCAGTCGTTTCGGAGAAATTATTCGGAGGAAAATAGATTTACGCGTGCACAAGCGGAAGAGCTGGGACCATCCCAAACAATCCCCGGAGATTTTATGAAAATCGGATTGATTTGATATTTTGACTGTTGATCCATACATAGATACAACAATACATAGATACTACAGACAAAAAGACATAGAACAAAAGTTGATCCTTGATGTCTGAAACGTAAAACACAAGTGGAAATTTACTATTCTGAGCACAAATCTTTTTTTTAACCTCTTGCACGAATACAATACATCCCTACCGAAGGTAACAATAATAATTTTCTCTGATTACATGATTATTGGACCAATTATTTGAGATTTGGAACCAATGTCAGAAGTCACCCGAATATGATCCTTCTACCTCGACATTATCATCCGCCATTTCCTTTCAAGTTGGCGGCCGAAAAACCTGTATTAATATAGATACTGTCACCTAACTTAATGAACCGATTTCAATGAAACTTGGCTAAATTCCTCTCCTCGATGCCCTTTAAGTTTATGAATAAAACGTACTTTACCGAAGTGTACTTTTCTTTCAGGACGGTGGCCAAAAACCTGTGTCGTTATAGACTGTAGCGCCAAAACAAATACACCGGTTTCAACGAAACGGCTAAAGTCTTCTCAAAAAATTCAAAAACTTGACCCCCTCTTAAAATTTGAGGTTTTACGTTTCAGGCTACGTATAATTCGAAAAACGAATACAATTTTTTTTTCGTCTGTCCGCCGTCCGCGCATTTTCTCGGAAATACAGGACCGTTAATTTTTTTTTTTTAAATTCAGATTTAATGTCAAAGGTCACCTAAGGATAATTCTACTTCATCGACATTATTATCCGCCTATTCCATTCAAAATGGCGGCCGAAAAACCTGCGTTGCAGTAGACTGCAGCGACTAAACCGATTTCAATGAAACTTGGCTAAAGTCTTTTTCTCGATGCTATTTAAATTGTTCCTATAACATACTTCAACGAAAAGAAAATGGAAAAAAAAGTTATGAGGGGTGGTAAAGTTAGATTCTGAATAACTCTAAAAGTATACACTTTTTTGTCAATATTGTGATAAGATATTTCAAAGGTATTTAAGTTTCCAAAAAAATGAAGAAAGTTTCATCAGTAAAGATATCGTGATTTTTATATAACATTTTTATATTTTTTTGTTTATTATTTTCAATAATGAACGATTGTAATCGAAAAAATAATTTAAAAACATAATACCCTCTCAAAATTTGATGTTTTACGTTTAAGAATACTTAAAAGTCGAAAAATGAATAAAAATTAGGTTGTCTGTCCCCGCACTTTCTCCGAAACTACTGGACCGATTTTTTTCAAATTCGGATTTAAAATTATAGGTCACCCGAGGATGTTTTTCCTACATCGGCATTACTATCCGCATTTTTCTTTCAATATGGCGGCCGAAAAACCTGTGTTTCTATAGACTGTAGCGCCTAAACGAATGTACCAATTTCAATGGAACTTGGCTAGAGCCTTCTTCTTGATGCACTTTAAATTTATAAATAAGACATACTTTAACGAAAACAAGACAGAAAAAAAGTTACGAGTTGTGGTAAAATTAGATTCCAAATAACTTAAAATACACTTTTTTTGTAATACTGTGATTAGATTGACATTTGAAAGTTTAAGAAATTTCCTAATAAACAAAAAAAAAAGTCCTTAAATTCTTATAATCTGGAGCAAAGATATAATCTCTAGATATTTTTTGTATGTTCTACTGCAAATGTTGTATCCTTTGTTTTATTTTTTAATGTATTACTGAAGTAATGCTATTAGCAATTTACTAATGGTTAAAAAAAAATGTTTAGGAAATAATTGGAATCACCTTTTTTTTTTTTCTTTTTCTTTGTCACTAGGAAGGTAATGCTACTTTAGATGTATAATTGTTGGAAAAAATAAACCATTGTGAAATAATTTGCAGCGTTTTTTTTTTATACGATAGAGACCCTATTAGAGAGATATTTTCGTCTTCATTCCATTCAATTAATTTTATCTATTGTAAATATAGTGTGAATGATGTTTATTATTACTGTTACCAATGTCTTTTATTTTGATGAAATGCAATATAACTCAGTAAAAAAAAAAATATTTTAATATATTTATTGAAATTTATGAATATATTTAGTAATTTTATTTGTGCTGGAGAATATATTTTTTCTTTCTATCTATCCTTCTATTTTCTATATCGGGAAAATAATAATGCTTTGATAGAAAAAGTAGATTTACGATGAGGATATAAGTGAACTATAAAACTAGTTCAATATCCTTCCTGATATTTTTAGCTCGATGGATCAACCTCCACGCGTCCGAAGGTGATAACATATCGTCGGATTCGCTTCGACAGATGTTCGCTTAAAATTCTGTTGCTGACTGTGATAAATAGAGAAGCTATAAAAAGGATTCCAGTCGATACGGTTCCCTTATTCAATGCCAGGACCGATTCTCGTAGGTAATGTTTTTCCATCTGATCCAGGAATAATTCACCTTAAGAACTGCCGATGCCGACAGAATGGACTGCCAAGTCATCAATCATACCGTCTCAGATAGTTGAGGAAATAGTTGCTGTTTAGGGATTTATGTTGATTAGAGTTTTTTAAGGATTTAATTTATTTAATCTGTATTATTATTTTTTACACTTCTTATTTATTTATTGAATAATAATATAGTTTGCCACACGTCAGGAAATAAGTTTATAAGTTTGCGGCTGGTGATATGTTCATAACCTTAAATTTATTTACCTTACTGATAGATACTTTAAAGTAAATCACAAAAACGCCTATTCATCCCTTTTTTCCCAGTCCGCTGGTGTTCCTCAAGGTAGTATCCTAGGTCCTATCCTCTATACAGTTTATACAGCTGATCATCCCTACCTGTCCCAACACTGTCATCACCACATATGCCGATGACACATGTATCCTATCAGTAAACAATGACCCAGCAATTGCATCCCAAATGCTTCAATCACACATCATAAATCTTGAAGGATGGTGTCAAAACTGGAGAATTAAAATAAACTCCAATAAATCCCACCAAATTACCTTTACCCTTCGTCGTAAACCAACGACTTCCTGTCCTACAGTTTCCTTTAACAATACTCCACTTATCCCTGTTGAGCAAATCCGATACCTAGGACTCCAGCTGGACAAACGACTAACTTGGAATCCTCATACTAGACTGAAACGACAAGAAACCGCTCGACGTTTCCGATTACTTCAGCACTTACTAGACAAACGCTCTAAACTTCCAATTAATTACAAACGACTCATATACTTGACTATAATAAGGCCTATTTGGACTTACGGAGTTGAGCTATGGGGCTCCACTAAACCATCGAATTCCTCTCGTATCCAATCCTTACAATCCAAAATCCTTCGTAAAATCCTCAATGCTCCCTACTTTGTCACAAATAAAACCATCCATAATGACCTTAATGTTCCATTTGCTTCAAATCTGGTCCAATCCAGATACCTATCCTTCTAAAATAAACTTCAGAATCATCCCAACTCTCTTGTTTCTAACCTTGCTTCCTCTTCAATTCCTGATAACCCTCCGAGGCGTCTGTAAAGAAGATGGCCCCGAGATCTCCTAATGTAAACATATCATTAGAGTACTACCATTAGGTAGTTATTCAGCAAGTGTTTTTCATGTCATTCTATACATTATGTTCAAATTTACTAGATGTATTTATTTAATACAGTTGTAAATGTCTTTAAGAAATAAAAAAAATATTTAGTGTAGTTAAATAACTCCAGATCTGATATATTTAAATAATTAGGTACATATCGTCCGTTTATTTCGAAAAATCATTATGTAAGCTTTTAAAAAATTAAATTAGTGAATAATTTGATGAATTTTCCCTTTGTGATATTCCAACAGTATCCACTTACAAGACTTTTGACCTGCATATGACAGACAATGCAAATTTCTCTATTCCGTTTTAGTAAACTATGCTATGGGAAATAACAGTTTAATAACTAATAGTCGTACAATCCATAACCAACGGATCGTACAATCCATAATCAACCGGTGATATAATAAATAGGACTTTTGTTATTTTAATGGTATGTATGATTTGTTAGCTGTAATTAGCTGTATTTTTCAGCTTTAGCTCAGTTCAAAATGCAATTCAAAAATTTGGTAATAGGGCCAGAAACATGGCCAGAAAATAATTTCTATTCAAAGTTGAGCGGTAAGTGAAAGTTGTGTGTTGTGCGGTTCAGATATTTCATTCGGGCTTTCTAAGGTTTGTCTTATCTATAAAATTACAATAATATTACTATAGTAATTAGCTAATAGATAACTACAAGAATGTTGCGAGACTCTTGCTAAGACTTAGACCAAGAACAAGACTGAGTGCGCAAGACCAATACAAGTCTTGGTTTCGTATTTGTGCAACACTATCCATGTGTGTCTTTGTGTTTATGTGACCAATCTAACTCAAAAGTCGTATGAAAGTGAAATTGCATATATAAGGTTAGTATATACCTGAGACGTTACAAATTTTTCGTCAAAATCGGCTAACCTTTATATAATCGGTGTTATAAATTTTTATGATTATCTCGAAAACGGCTCTAACGAATTTGATTAAACTCATCATATCAGTGTAAAAATAAGCAGTTTTTAATATGATGTAGGTGATATTCTCATTTATGTTCTCTAACAGGGCATAAATGAATGGTTTTCAATGTTAGCTTCCTTTTAAGTAACTTTAATTTTTTTTTTTATTTGAAATAATTTACCATGTTACATTAATCCTTGATATAGAAAAAATAGTTATATATAAAATACGAAAGAATTTGATAATTAAATAAAGGAGAAATAACAGGTCGTAATCGATAATATTTGTAATGGAGGAATCAAAGGAATACGAGCTCGCCGGAAAGATTATAACAAGCTTCCATACGTAACATGAGCTTATCATAATGCGGACTCTACAATATAATATACATATACATATGCGGGTTTCATAAATGTTTTTGTTGGCATTATTTAATATTTAATAATATAGATTATAGTGATATAACTATATATATATATATATATATATATATATATATATATATATATATATATATATATATATATATATATATAAATATCACTACTAGTTGTATTTGTTTTTATAATACAGTTGTAAATTTCAATGAATAAATATATATATATTTATTCATTGAAATTTACAACTGTATTATAAAAACAAATACAACTAGTAAATGAGCTCTGAGGCATAAAATAACATGACATCTGTTGTTGAGGAACTACCCACTGATAACTTCGAATAATAAATTTACACAAGAAGATCACGTTGCCACCTTCTTTTCAGACGCCTAGGTGGTTTATCAGGGATCGAGGAGGAAGCAAGGTTTGAAACGAGAGAGTTCGGATGATTCTGCAGTTTGTTATGCAAGGATAGGTATCTGGATTGGGCAAAACCGACATGTTGAGACATGTTGAACATTAAGGTCTTTATGGATGATTTTTATTTCTGACAAAGTAAGGAGCGTTGAGAATTTTACGAAGGATTTTGGATACGAGAGGAATTCGATGGTTTAGTGGAGCCCTAAAGCTCAATTCGGGATGTCCAAATAGGTCTTATTATTGTCATATATATGAGTCGTTTGGAATTGATTGAAAGTTTAGAGTAATTGATAGAATGTCAATATTATGTGCATATACATATGCAGATTTCACAAATGCTATGCTTGGTATTATTTAAAATTTAATTGTATAAATTACAGCGATATAAAAATTAAAATTTGTATATATGAGGGTAATTAAACATACCCATAATGAAATAATAAATATAGCGTTTATAATTTTTCTTTCACTTCCTCTTTGTCTAAATATACTTATTTCTGCTAGGAAGAAGGTGGAAGTGGAAAGTGGAAGTCGTGTGATGTGTGCACCAGATTTTTTATTTTCAATTTTACTAAAACGGACATCTATATATAAAGGAAGTTTTGCAGTATATATATATTCCTCTTTTTCTTTTATATTAGATTACTCCGGAAGGTAATTTGGTCTTGACAAAACTCAATGGACGACAAGGGAATGCAGAAAAGTGGCCATGGCGATACGATGGCAATATCCTCTGGTATAAAAGACCTATCAAGGCGATCCCACAGGAGCCTTGCCGTAAAATGCAATGTGTTATCAATGCCCCCTAAATATTTTATTATAGCCCCACTATATAGGTGGCAGTGGCTGCTCTATGATAAAGTTAGTCATCCAGTCGTTAACTGCCTTTCTCACATCTGGTGGGCTTTATTTTCCTTATCTCTCATCTTAATTTTTTACTTCACTACTTTTTACTGTTCATTTATATCTGATGTAAATTTTAATAAAAAGTTTTTATTTTTCAATGTATAATATTGTAGTTTACAAATTTATGATTTTCATCTTTTTTTTTTAATTTGCTCATTTTTCAGCATAATTTTTTATTTATTTATTTTGTTTTATTACCTTTTTCAATAATGAATCTCTGTGATCGAACAAAAATTCAAAAACTTTACCCTCTCTCAAAATTTGAGGTTTTACATTGCTGGATAGGTAGAATTCGAAAAAGGAATAACAGCTGTCCGCCGTCCGAGCATTTTCTCCGAAACCACTGCACCGTTTTTTTTTTTCAAATTTTTATTTAAGGTCAAAGGTCACCCGAGAATGATTATTTATTCATTGACATTACTATCCGCCTTTTCCTTACAAAATGGCGGCCGAAAACCTGCGTTGCTATAAACTGTAGGGTCTAAACAAATGTACCGATTTCAATGAAACTTGGCAAAAGGCTTTTTCTTAATGCCTTTTAAATTTTCTATATAACATACTTCAACGATAAGAAGCTGGAAAAAGTTACAAGGGATAGTAATATTAGATTCCGAATAACTCAAAACGTATACATGTTGGTTTATTGTTTTCAATAATCAACCATTGTGATCGACCAAAAAATTCAAAAACTTAACCCCCTCTCCAAATTTGAGGTTTCGTGTTTCAGGATGCGTAGAATTCGAAAAACAATAAAAAAAATTTTGTCCGACAGCTGTCCGCCGTACGCGCATTTTCTCCGAAACTACTGGACCGATTTTCTTTCAAATTTTGAAATAAAATCAGAGGTCACCCGAGGATGATCCTCCTTTATTGACATCATTATCCGCCTTTTGCTTTCGAAATGGCAGCCAAAAAACCTGCGTTGCTATAGACTGTAGCGCCTAAACGAATGTACCGATTTCAATGAAACTTCGCTAAAGTAATTTTCTCGACGCCCTTTAAATTTATCTATATAACATACTTCAACGATAAGAAGCTGGAAAAAGTTACAAGGGATAGTAATATTAGATTCCGAATGACTCAAAAAGTTTATGCTTTTTCGTCAATATTGTACATGGTTTTTTAAAAGTTTACGAAATTTCCTAAAAAACAAACGTTAAAATCGGACAATTAGGAGCAAAGATATTGTCTCCAGTTCTTTTTTTTTTTTATATGTTCTACTCCAAATGTTATATCCTTTGTTTGGTTTTTAAATTTTGAATGTGTTTACTGAACTTAATGCTATATTTTTTTTTTAGCATATTACTAATGATGAAAAAAAACTAAGTTTAGTCCAATAATTTGAATCACCTTTAATTTATTTTCGTTTGTAACTAGAAGGTAATGTTACTTTAGATGTATAGTTGTTTGGATATAATAAACCATTGTGGAATAATTCGCAGCGTTTTTTTTTTTTTTAAGTTTACGAAATTTCCTAAAAAATCAAAAAAAAAATCGGACAATTAGGAGCAAAGATATAATCTGTAGACGTTTTTTTATGTTCTACTGCAAATCCTTTGTTTTAGATTTTGATTTTTGAATGTGTTACTAAAGTAATGCAATTTTTTTTTTTTAGCAAATTACTAATCAAGAAAAAATAATGTTTAGGCAAATAATTGGAATCACTTTTTATTTATTTATCTTTAACAAGGAAGTTGCTTTTTTTTCTCTACTAGGAAGGTAATGTTACTTTAGATGTATAATTGATGGGAAATAATAAACCATTATGAAGTAATTTGCAGCGTTTATAGTTTTGATTTGGAAAAGAGGTACAGTATTTTCAGTCAATAGTTTAAAATATTTATTTTTATTTTGTCGTTAGGGCCTCAGATCATTTTTCTATCGAATATTATTTTAAGATAATGTATTGTATAAAATGAGAATCCAATATTTAAAATAAATGAGGGATTCTTTATTCGCAGCACATATTTCCAAAAAATCTGTGTAGATCTTTCTTAAACAACAAAAGTAATTGAGTTAATCCAGGGAAAGGGTCATAAATACTAAGTACTGCCTTCTATGCCTGACATATTATCATTTCTTATTTATCGTTATACAAATGTTTCAGGTATTCTTTTGAAAATATCCACTTTACAAAATGAAAAAAAAAAAAAAAAAACAGTTTATTTTGGTCTGTTATTGATAGAATAAAATGGTGTATGTTTATTTTAGAAAATCAAAATATATTTAGAAAATGCGAAAGAAGAAAAAATAAAGTGGCATTTGAAATATCGGAGCAAAATGGAAATGGACGAATGGTAATTGCTTTATCAGAGGAGATGGGGCAGGGCTCATTAAGAAGAGGAAATGCTAAACGCTCTGCTCCAATCGGATTTTGTGACTTGCAAGCGCCATCTTTTGTCCGCTTTATTTTAGTTCTCGGCATATTTATTTATTCTTAGCCGTACTTCATGTACTTGGATCGGAGAGATAAGGAGAAGTTCTTAGGCATTAAATTATTCGGTTCTGCCCTAGTTTCCTCTCCTGGTATCTAGTACAGATTTATAAGATAGTAGTTTCTAGAATAGGGCAGCTGGATTAAAGCCATAGATATCTTGTAAACTGTAGGACAATATGGCTCACTGGAGGATCTGTGGTGGGATGGTTTCGGGCTCAAATTCCTCCTAACTCCCCCATTAATGGAAAAATATATTTTTTCAATATTTTATATTTGATTATATAATCGATTTATTTATAAATACTTTCTTTTATATTTACAACAATCAAATTCCTCAAACGGACTGGGTACTTTACCCTTTTGAGGACTCACCTTCGACAGAAGGATGACATGGGGTCCTCATGTAAGACACTTAACAAACGACTCAAACTATTTTGCCCTGTTTTTGCTTCAAATCTTCAAAACTAAAACTAAAACAGAAACTGGATACATATACATACTCACTTAAACCCCTATGTATGTACACATCACATATATAAGGTATCGCTAAAAAGATCTTTTTTTATTTTTTTTTATTGATGATATTTAAAACTGTTTGAATTACACTCTGTTGTAGAGTTTTTCATTTTCGAAAATCTTAAAGCTTTTTTAACTGCACTTTCAGTGTCTTTTAGGTTTTCTTTTAGACTCTTTTAGACATGTCTAACTTTTTCCTTGTATGTTCAAATGTAGGGCAGTCTTGAATAATGTGCTTTACTGACCTTTGCAATCAAAATTATTGCGACTCATAACAAAAGCACTTTGGCACGTGACTAACAAAACTCTACATACTGACTTCAACCTTCCAACAGTGGACCAACATGTAACGACTCTTTATCAACGATTTTAAACGGACATAATAACAGACTAATAAGAGACATGGCCACAGCTGACGTACCTCAGAACATGAGCAGGAGACTAAAAAGGCGTTGGATGAGGGATCTCCTTCCTTAGACAACCTAAATAATTGGAACAAGTTAGGGAAGAGGTACTGCTGAGTACTTTTCTTCCCCATGCCTGTCATGTCATTATTCCCTGTATCGCTATCACATTTGCTGATTGTCAACAATAAGTTGACAGGCACAAATACATTTTTATAGACAAAAAAAAAATATAAATACTTAAACAATCACAGTATATTCCCTTTAAAAATTATACTTTCTACGCGGTGAATATCATTGAGGTTCATCTTAAATTATCTGTCTGAGAGGTAGAACCGGATAATTAAAAAGTTTGTAGGAGATAAGAATTGACGGATTTCGTAAATCGATCCCGGGAGACTCGATCAGATATCAAATAAACTAAATCCACAATAATTGTTTTGTTTTTTTCAACATTATCCCAGATCATCGATTTGGATTCCACACATCCCACTCCACTATTCAGTAATGCCATCGTGTGGTAGATGTAGTCTCCTCTGCATTGGAGCGCGGAATGTACTGCACGAGAGTCTTTCTCGACGTTGAACAGGCGTTTGATAGAGTCTGGCATCCGGGACTGATGTACAAACTCCGTGAATTCCTACCACCTACATACTTCCTCATTATCCGTTCCTACCTTACTGACAGATACTTCAAAGTCAATCATAACAATGCTTATTCATCTCTTTTTACTCAGTCTGCCGGTGTTCCTCAAGGTAGTATCCTAGGTCCTATCCTTTACACAGTTTATACAGCTGACATCCCAACCCAATCCAACACTGTCATCACCACCTATGCCGATGACACGTGTATCCTATCAGTTAATAACGATCCATCTATTGCATCCCAAACTCTTCAATCACACATCACAAGCCTTGAAAAATGGTGTCAAAACTGGAGGATTAAAATAAATTCCAATAAATCCCATCAAATAACCTTCACTCTTCGTCGTAAACCTATGACTTCTGTCCTACAGTATCCTTCAACAATATCTCCTCTTATCCCTGTCGAACAAATCCGATACTTAGGACTCCACCTTGACAAACGACTCACTTGGAACCCCCATACCAGACTGAAACGACTAGAAACCGCCCGACGTTTTCGACTACTGCAGCACTTACTAGACAAACGATCTAAGCTTTCAATCAATTATAAACGACTCGTATATATGACAATAATAAGACCTATTTGGACTTACGGAATTGAGCTTTGGGGCTCCACTAAACCATCGAATTCCTCTCGTATCCAATCCTTACAATCCAAAATCCTTCGTAAAATCCTCAACGCTCCTTACTTTGTCACAAATAAAATCATCCATAAAGACCTTAATGTTCCATATGTTTCCGATTTGGCCCAATCCAGATACCTGTCCTTCCATAAAAAACTGCAGAACCATCCGAATCCTCTCGTTTCAAACCTTGCTTCCTCCTCGATCCCTGATAACCCTCCGAGGCGTCTGAAAAGAAGATGGCCTCGGGATCTTCTAATATAGAACTTTAATTTGAGTTCTACCAATGTGTAGTTTCTCTTCATGTTGTACATGTCATGTTACCAATTTCACATTTACTTATTGTATTTTCTATATAATACAGTTGTAAATTCCATTAAAATAATAAAAAAAAAAGTTTTTTTTCAACAACCACAAAATACAAACTGAGACAATAGTTACAAACGAGACCACAATAAATAAGTCTGAGTGTGTTTTGAATCCAATATCATTCCTCCCCAAACAGTATTCCAATAGTCATTCCCAACTGCTGTTAAGTCTGGTTCTTCGATATCGAAGCTGCTTGAGATTCTATCCGCCTCAGGATCATCACTCCCTATTTTCAATAAACAGTGTATATTAAAGAAAATTTATTTTATCTAAAATAAATACATAAAACGAACAATAAAAAAATTAAACATTATTTCTAATTTTTTAAAAAATAATATATTTATTATTGCTTGATACAAAGTCAGACCGGCATTGCAACTAAAGCTTGTAAACAAACTCATGACGTTTTAATGATAGAAAAGCTTTATATGATAAAAACAAATGCTTACATTTAATCAATGATAGTTTATGACATCAAATTCTACAGTAATCGTGTACCATTTTAGACATAATACTAGGATGGAACCCATATACCAGACTCAAAAGACAAGAACTGAAGTTACACAGACAACTTAACAGAAAATCCAGTATCTCAATTGAGAATAAACTATTGATATACAAGACCATACTCAAACCCATTGGACCTACGGACTTGAACTGTGGGGGACAACTAAATTTTCGAACATCAAACGCATCCAATCCTTCCAGTCTAAAGTCCTCCGTATGATAGTCAATGCTCCTTATTATGTTTTTAACAAAACCATACGTCACGACCTTTACATCCCTTATGTCCTTGACGTTATTCCATCTCCGTTCTCAAATTTTTACCTGAATCTAATCCACCATCCTTATCTCTTAGCGTAATCCTTAACCAGTTCCAGGCATCCCTACAATCTTCCTGGAAGGTTAAACAGCAGTGGCCACGAGATCTTTAGTAAAGACTTCATCTACATCTGGCAATGACCGGCTTCTACACTCAAGTCATGAACGACTGTGGCTCCAGTGCCCTTTTTTAGTCTCCACTGGACTCTAATGCCGGTGATGCGGTTGAGAGATAAACTCTAGCATTTTTTAGATTCTCGCCTTGTTCTTTACACTGGGGGGAAAGAGCCCGACTTGTAGCTCCTTCGGATGACTGTAAATATTGTAAATAAGTATGAATGTTTTAATCTATTTTTTTTTATTTATCTATTTATTCCTATTACTTATATATTTCTTTTGCAACGAATTTCCGTATTTGATTTAATTTTATCTTCAAGTTACATTTCCTTGGTTTCATTATAGTTTTAGCTTTGTTATATAGATTTATATTTTCATTTATTTTATTTTGTATTATACTATATTATGTATGGTATAAATGAGCCTCGCTCCGCTGTAGTACTCAGTGCTATTAAGTGTGTCAAATTGTATTATTTACCAAACAAGTATCTTTAAAAAAGTTTTTGGCGCATTAAGATAAACGAATCCAAATATAAACACATAGGCTTCACCCTTTGTCGTAAATCCTGTCCACCAGTTTATTTTAACACCATCCAGCTTCCTTTCTCAGATACAGTCCGGTATCTTGGCTTTCTCTATGAACGACGACTTACGTGGAACTCTCATACTAGACTTAAAAGACAGGAACTAAACCGGTCAATACGGCCAACTATACCGACTACTAAACAGAAAATGTAAACTTTAAATTGAAAACAAGTTAATGATCTACAAGACAATACTGAAAGGTATTTGGACTTACAGAATAGAAATATGGAGATTAGCAAAATTGTCTAGCATCAAGCGCATCCTATCTTTCCAATCAAAAGTCCTTCGAATAATAGTCGATGATCCTTTCTTTGTAACCAACAAAACCCTACATCATGACCTCAACATCCCATTTGTCCTGGACCTTATCCCAGAAAAATTCTCCAAATTTCACCAGAACCTTACGTATCATCCGAATCCTCTTGCACAATCCCTATCAAGTTCCACTCATACCTATAATCCTCCAAGAAGGTTGAAACGGCAGTGACCTCGCGACCTTTTGTGGATTGTATATATTGGACTTCTAGCAATGGCCAGATTCTCCACTCAAGACATGAGTGTAATTGGCTAAAGTGCTCTCGATCAATCTCCGCTGGTACCAGTACCAGTGATGCGGTTGAGAGAGTAGCGCAGGGTTCTCCTGGAGTTCCCTCGCCTGATTGTAAATCTATGTAAATGTATATAGGTACGCATGTGTTTTTTGCTTAGTTTTAATTTTCTTATTTTTAAGAGATTTTATTTTATTTATTTTATATACTTTTTGATTATTATTTATTGTTATTTTGCTTCTATTTATTTTATATTTTTTGTACATATAGTGTGAATGTTATCCTACCTCGTTATAACTCATTTCTAAGTTAAAGATTGTTGTAATTCTCAATAAATAAATTTAAAAAAAAACCTTTAAAATAAATAGTATGTTCATTTTTAAATGTATCGGTTCTCTCCTGGAATCGATAGAAATAGAAATATAGAAGAAATAGAAAATACTAATTAATGATGTTTCTCGATACCCCCACTGGCTTTAGATAAGTGGATAGTCAGAAACGTAGCAATATATTCAATTTATATAAAAATAAAAGTAAAAATACACTTACTACTTACATCGATGTTAATACCTTAAGAGCACCAGAGTACAATATTAATGTGAAGTGATAAAAAGGACTTACAAGAAAGTCGATACTCTTTTTAATGTGGCTTTTCAATACTTAAGGTACGTTCACATCTTCACCCTAATTGCTTCGCAGGAACTTCTTAATGACGATAGTGTTGTTATATGGAAATTTGAAACCATTATCTGGGACACATGCATATTCAAGATTGTATTTTAGGAACCCTATACCCCTGTAGCATTCACAATTGTCTTCTCCTACATTATACTGTGAAGAATTATTTCGGAGAATAACTCGCTATGTTTTTTAACTTATTTTGTAAGTATATAAAAATATTAAATTATGTGCGTAATTGCATTATTTGTTTATTGATGAATTCTCAATTAATGACACTTATAATTGAGTTCAGAGAGCACATTCACACCATATTTACATAATCGAAAATAAATAAGGTAATTACTAAACAACATACAGCGAAATAAGAACAAAATAAAATATCATAATGAGGGAATAATAATAATGTTAGTAATAATAAAAGTGTCCGCCAATCCTTTTTAATGTTCGCCAATCCTTTTTAATTCAATTCCACTTCCCTACTCAGACACAGTCCGTTACCTTGGCTTCCTTCTAGACAAAAGACTAACTTGGAACCCACATACCAGACTTAAAAAAACAAGAACTTAACCGAAGATATGGCCAGCTGTATAGATTACTAAGTAGGACATCTCATCTTTCGATTGAAAATAAACTTTTAATCTACAAGACCATACTGAAACCTATCTGGACCTACGGACTTGAACTGTGGGGAACTGCTAAACATTCGAATATCAAACGCATCCAATCCTTCCAGTCCAAAGTACTTAGAACGATAGTCAATGCCCCATATTATGTCACAAATAAGTCCCAACACCATGACCTTAACATCCCATTTGTCCTCGACATCATCCCATCCAGATTCTCATACTTTCATCAGAACCTTATCCATCATCTAAATCCTCTAGCTCAATCTCTATCCAGCTCCCTTCATCCCTACAATCCTCCACGAAGGTTAAAACGGCAGTGGCCCAGAGATTTCTTGTAAATATGCTTCTGGAGTCCTGGCAATGGCCAGGTTCTCCACTCATGTCCCGAGCGTCTGTGGCTCTAGTGCCCTCTTTCAGTCTCCACTGGCTTCTAATACTAGTGATGCGGCTGGAAAAGTGGCACTGGGATCTTCCGGAGTCTTGCTTTGCCTTCCATATGTGGGGGAAAAAGCCTGGCTCGGAGATTCTTGGGTGAATGTAAATATTGTATATAGGTATGATTGTGTTGAGAAGTTCCTATTTTATGTTATTGTTTACTTTTTTTTTCTTTTATTGACTTTCTTCATCAGTATTATTTATTTACTTCTTATATTTATATTTATTTCTCTATTATTTGTATATATTGTTTGAATGAGAACTCTTAGCCCTAATACTTATAGCCCTCCAGCAGTGGCGGATTGTATTATTATTTAATAAATAGACTAATATCCAAAAAAAAAATAAAAAAAATAAAACATAGATAAAATAGAATGAAAATGTTCTTTAACAAATAAAAATAAACATCTTAGACACAGGAATACCTATATACACTATTTACAACCGGCCAGGGGAATTCCGAAGCAGACTCGTCCCGCCAATTATAGGAGGAAAAGCGAGGCTTCGGGAGATCCCTGCGCTTCTCCTTCAACCACTTCATTGATATTAAAAGCCAGCGGAGGCTGAGTAAGGACGCTACAACCACAGATACTCATGACTTGAGTGGAGAATCTTGCTGTTGCCAGAATTCCAATATATACATCTTACAACAGGTCAAGGGGCCACTGCTGTTTTAACCTTTCGAGGAGGATTGTAGGGATGGATGGTGCTAGATAGGGACAGTGCTAAGGGATTTGGGTGATGAGTAAGGTTCTGGTGAAATTTGGAAAATTTTTCTGGGAAAGATCAAAAATAAATGGAATATTAAGGTCATTATGCAGGGTTTTATTGGTGACATAGAAGGGAGCATCGACTATTGTACGGAGGACTTTGGACTGGAAGGATTGAATGCGTTTGATGTTAGAAAATTTAGCTGTCCCCCACAGTTCTAGTCCGTAGGTCCAGATGGGTTTTAGTATTGTCTTGTAGATCAGTAGTATGTTTTCAGTAGAAAGTTTAGATTTTCTATTTAGTGGTCTGTATAGCTGGCCATAACGTCGGTTAAGTTCCTGTATTTTAAGTCTAGTATACGGATTCCACATAAATTTTTAAAGACGAAGTTAAAATAACCATTATGAAATTTATGTGTCCTTAAACATAGAAAGTTAAGATTTAATATAACCATTATAAATGCCATAGACACGATTTGTGTTTAGAATTCAAGTTTAAAGGTAGCAATAAAAGAAGCATAGTCATAAACTGGCAAAATATGAATTTCTTTGACAAGCCTTAATACTCCGAAGATCCGAAGATTTGTGTATACAATTTATCCTATTATAATTGTTCCTAATATTCAGTGATTTTTGTGTTCTTAATTAATGATTTACAGAATTTTATGTTCACGTTCCTAATTTTGTCAACGTAATTTGTGTTTTATTCAATAAATATATTTTAAAATGTATCTTATATATTTTTATTTCAGTACATTGTAAAATTGGTAAATATTTTTGATCAATAAATTAATTTAATGAATTATTGAAGGTTGTTATTCCTTCTACACATCATGGGTGATATATATTCAGGACGCAGTCAATATAAAGATTTTATCCCAAATGTGTGGGTCATCATCAGAGCTGAAAATTTATTCAATACAATCAGAGATATAATATTATATGACAGATAATGGTTACTAATTAAAAAAATAGTGATTGATGGTACATGAAATAGACAAATGAAATATTTAAAAAGTTATACAAAATTATGATAATGTATATAATCACTTTATAAAAAATAAAATCTTACTAATTTTATCTTACTAACCATGTTTCGAGCACTGAAGATATTCAAGTACTGACACTTTAGTAGATAATTAAAAGGGAGGATTTTCCAGATGTATTTTTAAGATAGAAAAAGGTAGGTAAACATAATCAGAGGAGGTTCCCTTGATGATTCACACGATTGGGTTGAAACGTCGGCACAAATTAAATGTTTATAGTGACTACGCCCTGAATATTTATCAGCCATAGATTGTTTAGTGAAGAGGATCTCATAGATCTGTAGCGACTTTTTATGTGATTTTAATGCTTTCATTGGATTGTTAAGGCCCCCCAAAAAAGTGTTTTAAATCCTCTCTATGTCAACAAGTATATGTTTTTATATTTGTAAATAAAGCCTTGCGGACGATAGTCAAAGCTTTATTTTTCTAAATCTGATTCGACACGAATTCTCCGAATTCCATCATAGTCAAATAGCTCATGTGGGTATATCGCGCTATACCCTTCCCTGCATACACATTTGGGTAAAACAAAAACAATTTTTTTCAGCGATTTTAGCTTTCTAACAGTATTCAAAAGTTGTCTTTTCATGAAAATAAAATACTATAAAATTAGGTTGTTCTATATTTATATCTTGAAGTTCCACAAAAGTCTTAAACATTTTTTAACAATCGCCTCATCAGTTTTCTTAGTGGATGTTCTGGATTTGTGGCAGTAAATACAGCTTGAGTAAGTGGATTTGAATTTAGACTCAGTCTGCCATGAA
The DNA here is from genome assembly GCA_928085145.1 of Nezara viridula. NCBI lineage: Eukaryota > Metazoa > Arthropoda > Insecta > Hemiptera > Pentatomidae > Nezara > Nezara viridula. Next base: position 243,770,119 of record OV725077.1, read on the forward strand.
AATTATTATTATTTTTTTATTATTTCTTAATGATATTTACAACCGTATTAAATAAATACATCTAGTAAATTTGAACATATGGATATAATGGCATGAAAACATTTGCTGAGTAACTACCCAATAGTAGCACTCTAATTAGGAGATCACGGAGTCGTCTTCTTTTCAGACGCCTCGGAGGGTTATCAGGAATTGATGAGGAAGCAAGGTTAGAAACGAGATGGTTGGGATGATTCTGAAGTTTATTATGGAAGGATAGGTATCTGGATTGGGCCAAATCTGATACATAAGGAACATTAAGGTCATAATGGATGGTTTTATTTGTAACGAAGTTGGGAGAATTGAGGATTTTACGAAGGATTTTGGATTGTAAAGATTGTATACGAGAGGAATTTGGTTTAGTGGAGACCCATAGCTCAATTCCGTTATTCCAAATATTTCTTATTATAAACATGTATGTGACACTTTTGTAAATAATTGGAAGGTTAGAGCGTTTGTCTAACAAGTGCTGAAATAGACGGAAACGTCGAGCTTAGCATAATATCATATAATTTAACATTTTATCATAATTTGCAGTTTTTTTTGTTTTACAGGTGTGTATTGTACCAGTGAACATTAAAAGACCTTCACAGTGACTGATTGTAGTTTTATGCAATAACCTTGTATAATATAAAATCAAACAAAAAATATGGGTGGTAAATATTCAGGACAATTTTATTTTCACCAACGTTTCAACCCAAACATATGGGTCATCTTCAGGGCTGAAAATGTTTTTTAAAATTACAATCAGAGATATAATAGTATACCACCGCTAATTATAAATAATAAACTATAGTAATTGATGGTACATGAATTTTAACTAATATTGCAATACACATATTAAAATTAAATATGTAAATATTTTTTTAAACTAAAAATAAAAAATAAAAATATAATGTATATAATCCATTTATACAAATTTGTAATATTTTCTCCTATTGACCGTGGTTTGAGCACTGAGGGTGTTCAAGTACTGACACATTTGGTAGGTAAGTGAAAAAAATATAGTGTCCTATGTATCATTTCAATACATTGAAATTGTCTTTATCATAAAAATTATTTGTATACTTGTTATGAAAATAAGCTATATTTATATTGATTGGCACATTTTGCTTATGTTCATTTCATTACTAGCCGATAGTCACATTTCTGTAACCATTTGAAATAACTCAAATATTGTACCCGTCTGAAATATTTAGTCAGCAGATTATGTACATTCTACAAACATAAATGTTACCTCCCTTTCCCTCTAACTATGTATACCTACCTTTTGCTATCCCCCCCCCCTGACCTTTTTACTTACCTACCAAATGTGTCAGTACATGAACACCCTCAGTGCTCTAACCACGGTTAGTAAGAGAAAATATTACAAATTTATATAAATGGATTATAAACATTATTTTTTTTATTTTTTTAGTTTTAGTTGGTAAAACTATTTACATATTTAATTTTAATATGTGTATTCCAATATTAGTTAAGATTCATGTACCATCAATAGTTTATTATTTATAATTATCGGTCGTATACAATTATATCTCCGATTGTAATTTTAAAAAAACATTTTCAGCCCTGAAGATGGCCCACAAGTTTGGATTGAAACTTTGGCAAAAATTAAAAAGATTAAAAGAGACTGTGTCCTGAATATTTATCACCCATGATATGTAGAACAGTCGACTAACTTGCTTAAAGACAAACAAAAAATACTTTACGAGCATTTCATTGGTTTATTGTATGTTGTATAATTTATATCTTACTAATTATTATCAGTACATTATATTAATATTAATTTTTAAATGCTATATATGGTAATTGATAATTAATTCGGTTGAGGAGCGCTAAGAAAGGGTTGCTGATCCTCCAGGATGCGAGACACCTGAGACAGGTGTGCTCCAGGTAAGCATCCAATTAAGAATATTACACCGGCATGTGTTCTTCAGCCGTCTCCTCGCGCCCTTGTAAATTAGATTATCTCGGGGTAATTCAACTTGGGCGCCAGTTCTACAGTTCGTAGGCGGTTCTTTAACTGTCTCGTGTGGAAAGAGAATTAATTTAATTGCAGACTACCTAAAATAAAAGTACCTGCAACCGAATTCACAACAGGAGAATAACAAAATAAGTGAATGCAGATATTTTTAATAAACTTTTGACTTTTAGGCTATAAGGGCTTTTCCTAGATCCTGGGGAGAGGGTGTAGGATTGTTGCCAGAGCTGGGTCAATAGTCCAATTTTTATATATCCTCAAATATTATCTAGGAAATGACCTATTAACAAAATGTATGCTATCTTATAATTCGAACATTCACCCACTCACTACTCTTCAAAACCACTTGAACGATTTCGCTGATTGGGCCACAAGGTGGAAAATTAAAATGAAAGAAAAAAAAAGTGGGTATGTACCTTAACGCACCGTTACCAATGATATTAGCACCTGGCAGAATATACATTGTTCACTGTTTTTATTAAATAGTTAAATTTAAAAAAAAATAATAGATTTAACAAATGTCGCGAATTTTCCCTTAAACGCCCCACTGTTCGTTGGTGCGTTATTTTCAACTATCTCGCGACGCACTTCAGACTTATATGTATATATTTTTGTTTTTGAGCTATCGAACTCGGTACTAGAGGATCTAGGATTTAGGTTTTTTTTTTGTGGGGGGGCTTCAGCCCGAAAGCTTTTTTTTTTTCATAAAAATGACGATATTTACTTTGGAAAAAAAATAAAGAAACTAGCTATCAATATGAAATGGTGTTTAAGTGGTTTCTTAAGTCTTTTTAAATGTAATTTCACGAACAGTAATACTTTAAGAGATAGTTTTTAATATCTTTTTCCATAAAACATGGTTATATTTTACCATTTTGGGGGAGGGGGGGGGGAGCTTTAGCCCGAAAGCCCCTCCGCTCTCGTAGATCTGCCCGTGTAACTCGGAACAACATTCCCTCGTTACTTTAAGCACCGCTCTTTCTCTATTGCAGACGTAATTTTACTGGCTATTTTTATCTACAACATAAACTGATCTATTTTGGTAAATTTGCAATGATTTCTTAATATTGACGGATCTATTAGTGAATGGATTTTTCTTTTACGATAAATAAGAAGGGGTAATATATTAAAAAATAATGTTTTTTTATTTTTATTTATTTATTGAAATTTACAACTAAATTAAATTAATACAACCAGTAAATATGCAAAAATTAGAAATCATAACATGACCAAACTTCTGGAGATACTACCCAGTGGTAGCACTGCCTAAATAATTCTAGGTTAACAGATCACGAGGCCACTTTCTTTTCACAGGCCTAAGAGAATCGCCGGAAACCGAGGAATGCGTTCCAGGAAGGCTGGAAACAACTTAATTCGGATGGGACTGGATTTTATAATGAAGGGATAGATATCTGACTCGGGCTAATTCAGCAACATGGAAAAAAAAGTTAATAATATTTTTAAATTATAATCTAAAATGGTAATATTTAATTCAAGAAGCCCTTCCACAAGGAATAGTTTATTTGTGTTGAATGAGAAATTCCAGTCCATCATATTTTTCAGGAATGCATCTTGAATTTTAAAGTTGCGGTCCCCGCCGTTGAATAACATTTTCCATTATTTTTTTTTTCTTTCTGTCGCAACTTATTATCCACATTTTAATAAGATATCGACCTTATTATAGATTTCTTAAAAGGCATAGAACGAAAAAAAATATAAATATGGATGACTTCTCAAAAATCCATTTGACTGAGTGAGTTTCATATTTGGCATTAGCCATTATCACTGGTCATGACATTTTCATACAACTGTAATTTATAAGTTTTCTTTTAAACAACTCGGCGAAACATGCGTTTGTTCCAAATGCGGGGTTGTCTTCTTCATCGGAATATATATATATATATATATATATATATATATATATATATATATATATATATATATATATATATATATACACACATAATTATTTAATTGAGAATAAGATCGCTTAATGGATATTAAATAAACTACTATATGGTCATTGCTTCTAAATATATATATATATATATATATATATATATATATATATATATATATATATACATAATTATTTAATTGGGAATAAGATCGCTTAATGAATATTAAATAAACTACTATATGGCCATTGCTTCTTTGTTTATTCAACGTTTGGATCCCGATTTTTTTTTAAGTTAACAATGGGATAATCTTCGAAGTTTTTTTTTTCACACCTGTCAGAAGTTCCGACAATCAGCGAGTGTGATGTCAAGATATAGGAGATTGGTCTTGGAATAGGTGTGAGAGAGTGAGGAGTACCCAGCGGCGTTCTTCCTGTCTTGAATGTATTATTTATAGTTAGGGGAGGAGATCCCTCATCCAGCTTCTTTTAAGGCATGTTAGTTGTGGCCATGCCTCGAATAAATAAGTTTGTATGTCCGTTTAAGCTATTATGAAATCTGTTGTAGTGTCTACTTTTGTGGTCGTTAACTGTTGGCATCTGTATTTATTCATGTAAATTAATGTTACTGATGTACCAGGGAGCTTTGGTGATAGTCCTGAAAGTTTTAGATTGAAAAGTCTGTGTGAGTCTTTTTGGCTGTCCCATATATCTGTGAAGCGTAGGTCCAAATAGGCTTGAGTAGGTAAGTATATGTATTCAATTTCTGTCCAAGGTTTAATTTCTTTCAATGAGTGAGCACAATAGTCGTAGTCTTAGGTATAGACTTTTTTTTTTTTTTTTGATATGTTGATAAGTTTTAAAATAGAGCCTCGACAGCTCAGGCCAGGTACACACCGATAGTGTCAGCACCGTCCATCAGCACATATATTAAGCTACTTTTTTTTTTTTAGGTATATGTTTATCTGTGAGGTACAGAAACGGATCAGCAATTACCCTTTTATTTACTTTATTTAACTTTTTTTATTAATTTAAACTTCTTTATATTACTTTGTCTTCTGTGGAGCTTCTCTTGGTCATAAGTTAATCTTTGATTGAAATAGTAACAAGAAACACAAATTGGAACCAACAAATCAAACAGTTATTTCTTCCTTAATTCTATATTTTTACAAAATTTCTTCAATCAACCTTTGAGTATTATATTTTAACATAATTATTTAATTGGGAATAAGGTCACTTAATTATTATTTAATAAACTACTAAATGTCCATTGCCTCTGTGTTTATTCGATGTTTCGATCTGGGTTTTTTATAAGTTAACAATGAGATCCTCTCCAATGTTTTAAAATAGAGCTTCGATGCTTCAAGCCAGGAACACACCGATAGTCTTAGCACCGTCTACCAGCACATGTATTAAGCTAGCGATCAGTATTTAGTAGAATTTTAAAAATAGTTTATCTTAAGCTATATTTTTATAAGCGCTATTTTAAATCCACAATTTTAATTTATTTTAATTATTTAAAACTTTTAATTGAGTTTTTGTAAATTTCAACATTATTTATCGATGTAAATGTAGACTGTACAGCGACTTGAAAAAAATAAAAATAAAACAGACCAGCAGGTCCTTTTAAGTATCGTAAATTGGTCGTTTACATTGGAACTCCTTCCTTTAAAAATTGAGTTTAAATATTTTTTTAGGTCGGCGGTGTCAATTGGTTAATTTTTAATATAATTATCTATAGCGATAAATTCCACCTAAAGACCAAAGGGTCTTGTTGAGGAAGGGTAAACAAGCAAGTGTTATTAAATAAACAATGGATGGACCGATGGATGTTTAGTTTGGAAAAAACAAGCCCTTTTTTTTTCTTTTAAGTTATTTTCAAATATTTTTCAGCAAGAAGAATTCAATTGTTGTTATGTCTTAAAATATATTTAAAATGCAATAATTCGTTTAAACAAGCCTTTATTAAATACTGTTCAGAAACAATAATAAATGTTAATAGATTTTTATTTTGTGGGGGGAGGGAAGAGAGGGAAGGGATTATATAAATAGTTTAGTAAATTTTTTTATTGGTTACAATGCGTTTTTTATGCCTTTTAGGCAATAAATGTTTTTTTTTTCCTAGCTCAGGAGAGAGAGCGAGAGATTAATGCCAGAGTTAAAATTGATCGGTATTGTAGGCGTAATTCTATTGGCTATTTATATCTACAGCATGAGCTGTCCTATTTTGAAAAATTTTGGACGGATTTATTAGTGGATAGATTTTTCTTCGAGGATAAATAAGAGAGCGTAATATGTTTAAAAAAAATGTTAATAATATTTTTACATTTTAATGCAAAATGGTAATATTTAATTCAAGAAGCCATCCCCCCCCTCCTCACCCCAAGGAATAGGCTATTTGTGCTGAATGAGAAATTCCGGTTCATCATCTTTCCTTCGAATGCATCTTGAATTTTAAAGTTTTAAAGTCTCTGACGTTGAATAATATTTTCCATTAATATGTTGTTGTTTTTTTTTCCTTCTCTTGCAACGAATTATCCAAATTTTAATAAAATATCGGTCTTCTTATAAATTACTTCAGAGACACAGAAAGAAAAAGAAATATGAATATGAAAGACTTCTAAAGTCCATTTGGTGGAGTGATTTTTCTCTTTGGCATTGGCGACGACAGTTTGATACAACTGCGATTTAGAAATTTTCTTTTCCACGAGTTCTCAGCGACACATGCATTTCCTGTCCCAAACTATTCGCCAACACAATAATTTATACTGTTAATTATCCCTGAAATTGGTGTCTTGAGGTTTTGCTGTTATATAAATTAGGCCATTATTCACCAACATTTTATTTATTAGCTATTTTATTACGACGTTTCGACCATCACTAGGGCTAATTTTCAAGTCTTATTGAGTCCTCCATTAGATATTTATTATTAATGTATTAATTTGTTCAGTCCCTCCAGTAATGACTTAGGGAAAACTCTTATATAGAAGGACAATTTAATCTTTCTCTGAACAAATTAATACGACATTAATAATGAATATCTTTCCCCATCTGGACCTACGGACTTGAACTGTGGGGGACAACTAAATTTTCGAACATCAAACGCATCCAATCTTTTCAGTCTAAAGTCCTCCGTATGATAGTCAATGCTCCTTATTACGTTACAAACAAAACCCTACATCATGACCTTTACATCCCTTATATCCTTGACGTTATTCCATCCCGATTCTCAAATTTTCACATGAACCTAATCTACCATCCTAACCCTTTAGCACAATCCTTATCTAGCTCCAGCCATCCCTACAACCCTCCTCGATGGTTGAAACGGCAGTGGCCTCGAGATCTCTTGTAAAGACGTCACCTGAGTTCTGGCAATGGCCAGCTTCTCCACTCAAGTCATGAGTGTTTGTGGTTTTAGTGCCCTCTCTCAGTCTCCACCGGACTGGTAATGCCGGCGACGCGGTTGAGAGAGAAGCGCTGGGATCTCTTAGAGTCTCGCTTTGTCCTTCACACGTGGGGGAAAGGGCTGGACTCGGAGATCTCTTACCTAATTGTAAATATTGTATTTAAGTATGATTTTTTTTCTATTTATTTCTATTACTTATAGTTTATTTAATTTCTTTACGAATTTCTGTATTTCATTTAATTTTAACTCTAAGTTACATTTCCTTAGTTTATTGTAGTTTTTGCCTTTGTTATATAGATTTTTATATTTTTAGTTATTTATTTTTTTTTATTTTTTTTTTTTATTTTTTATTTTTTTATTTTTTATTTTTTTTTTTTTTTTTTATGTATTGTATATATGGTATGAACGTGCCTCATTCAGCCTTAGTACTCAGTGCCCTTAAGTGTGGCAAAATGTATTATTAGTCAATAAACAGATAAAAAAAAAAAATAATAATGAATATCTAATGGAGGACTCAATAAAACTTGAAACTGACCCTAGTGATGGTCGAAACATTGTAATAAAATAGCTAATAATTAAAATTTTGGTGAATAATAGCCTAATTTATATAACAATAAGACAATAATTTACTTTTCATCCATTACACTAGCCCGAAATAACATTTGTTAGCTGCAATGATTCTTTTTTTGATTTCCTTCCATGTGTCGTTATCCTGAGTTATTTAGGAGCCAAGATATATAAATTCCTCGACACTCTCAAATGAACATCCTTTGAGTAGTACTGTATTAGTAGTAATTTTTTAGTAGTTAATCTTAAACCTCATTTTTTGCAGTTGTAGTTTGTAAATAATAACACACACACACACACACAAATAAAATAATTATTCCAAGGTTGAGGCAATTCTACAGGGAATGCAGCTGTGTACAAAATTTAACTATTTGAAATACAATGATCAATATGACAAGCAGCTATGGGAGATGACCATGGGTTCAACATTATCCACCCTTCTTTGTAGAATATATCTAAATAAATTTATAACAACGAAAAATTAAAAAATAAACCAACCATAATAAAAATAAAATACGTACATGATTTATTCTTAATAATCGAAGAGTTCTGCGCATGCGCTTGATTTGAATACCCACATTTCACGTCGTGTCCCACAGTTTTACTATTTTTTAGTAGAATAAGTGCTCAGTTTTACTTTATAAAAAAAAACTAGTTAAGCAGACATCAAAACAACAACAATGGACTAACACCACAGTGAGTAGTGTTGTTATTTACTGTGTACTATTACAGACAGTGAATTTAGTGATTTAGCGTCTATAGGCTTAATCTCTATAGCCATAACAGCTGACGGCTCCCCTCCCCAGTTGTGGCTCAGCCACGTAACTGGCTGGTTCTCAGCCGGTGGTTCATCTATTGTAATTACACGCAGACGTAGTTTTATTTATTTTATTTTTTTCCCCTTTTTTTTTTCTTTATGCGATATTACCACCAAGTAATGTCAACTAAGAGGTCCCATTCAGTTGGCTCTACCCCACGTAATTCACCGCCTAAACAGAAAACACGTCGTAGTAAGTGATTAACACCACCCGGAACTCCTCCAGCGAACACTCAAGTATCTGTGTCCCAACCACTGCCAAGTACGTCCTCACAAGAAATGGAATCTCCATTTTTTACACCTAATCCATACCAGGTGCTTGAAAATGACAGGGAAGAAATGGAAGATGCACCTATACCTCGAGAACCACTCCTATCTTTGTCAAAAATTTGAGAAATTTCCAGTTGTTGTGTACTCAACTTAATAAAATCTGCCCAGGTAGCTATACATGCCTAAACAGAATAAATGATACAAAAATAATACCGGCCACACCTGAAGCGTACCGAAAAATCGTAAAATATTTAACAGACACAAATGCGGACTTTCACACATACCAGTTGAAACAGGAAAGAGCACTACGAGTTGTAATAAGAAATTTACACTCCTCAACCCCAATAGAGGTGATTAAAGAAGAGTTAACGGCGTTAGGGTTCAAAATACGTCAGATAACCAATGTTTTAAAAGAAAATAAAGAACAACCAGGTGTAAAGAACAAAATCCCATTGCCCTTATTTTTCGTCGATCTAGAGCCATCGCCTGGGATCGAAAAAATATACGATGTGAATAGAATTTTCTACACCAGCGTAAAAGTCGAAAAACCGTACCCAAAAAGAGAGTTCATCCAGTGCCATAATTGCCAAGCATATGGCCACACCAAGTCTTATTGCCACCACTTACCACGCTGCGTGAAATGTCGTAAAACACACAAGTCTGGCGAGTGTAATAAACCAATTACAGAACCAGCAGTCTGTGCCCTATGCCTGGAAGGCCATCCAGCCAACTACAAAGGCTGCCAAATTGATAAAAATCTTAAAGCGAGATATATGAAACCCAGGGACCCTGATGATACACCTAAACCAAGAAGAGGACCCGCTAAAATTGTGAACTCTAAGGTTTCTTTTGCCAAGCTACTTGGGGGTAGAGACCCGACTAATGTATGTGAGGCCCTGCCGCAAGAACAAACTCAACCCCAATCTCAATATCCTATCCCACCTAATGTACCTAATCAACAACAACCTCACCAACATCAAATCCAATATGTTCCTCCACCGCCTAATGCTACAGATCTAACCAGCTTATTGACATCCTTTCTTTCAGAATTTAAATCCCTTGTTACCCCACTGATATCACTTCTCACTAACCTAGTATCTCACCTTATCCCTCCTTTAAAAAATCCTTAAATGACTTCCATCAAACCCATATCCATTCTCCTTTGGAATGCGAATGGTGTTAGAAATCACATACACGAACTAACAGCCTTACTACAAGACAAGAACGTAGACGTAGCCCTAATAACGGAAACTCGACTGACTAAAAAACAGCTCCTAAAAATACCACAATACATAACTTACCGTACCGACCATCCTGACGGTAGAGCACATGCCGGTACTGCAGTCATTGTGCACCAATCCCTCTCCCATCACCTACTCCCACTGCCTACACACGATTTCCTACAATCCACCGCAGTCGTAATAAAAACCTTCTCCTTTCCTATTACCGTTGCATCAGCGTATTGCCCTCCAAACCAATCCATCTCCAATATCCAATTTAGTTCCTTCCTCATTTCCTTAGGACATCATTTCATCTTGGGTGCAGACTTAAACGCCAAGCATCAACAATGGGGTTCAAGAACCACGAATTCTCGTGGTCGATCATTGCTGTCTGTACTCAATTCCCAAAATTTTACCCTTCTTCCAACCAACTCACCTACCTACTGGCCCACTGATCCTAACCGTAATCCCGATATCCTCGATTTCTTTATTCATAATGGTTTAGGTGCTCTCAACCATTCCGTTGCCCGTCTTGACGAGCTTTCCTCAGACCACAGCCCATTAATCCTCCAAGTATCACTAGCTCCTATTCCTAAACCCTCTCCTCCGTCCTTCATCAGAGGCCCAGTTAACTGGAAACTCTTTCATCAAATCCTCTCCGATAAAATTGACCTCAGAGTAACCCTGAAAACTCCTGAAGACCTGGACAATGCAGTACATTCCTTCACTACCAAAATTCAAGAAGCAGTCTGGACTGCTTCCTCCCCTGATCACTCCTCAAAAATCCTTAAGAAACATAATTTACCTCAACACCTCCTTGACCTAATCCACATAAAACGCCGTGCCAGATTATTATGACAACGTACCAGACATCCAGCCGACCGCCACTCCTACAATTATCACTGTAAAAAATTAAAAAAAGAATTAGCCACCTTCAGATCCCAATCATTCAATTCCTACCTCACCACACTCTCTGCTCATGATAATTCCCTTTGGAAATATCACCAGAAAAATCCTCAAATCCCATCATATTTCCCACCCTCTTCGACGAGATGATGGCTCCTGGGCAGCATCTGATGAAGATAAAGCCGAGGAATTTGCCAAACACCTTTCCTATACTTTCGCTCCTCATCCAGAATCCCATCCCAGCCACACAGTAAAAGTAGAAGAATCCCTCTCAATACCTATCCCACTCTCCTTACCACCTAAAGCTGTTAATCCCTCTGAGGTCAAATACCTTTTACGGAAAATCACACCTCGCAAATCTCCTGGATATGACCTTCTAACCCCACAGATCCTTCGACAACTTCCATCTAAAGCCATCATATTTCTTACATATATATACAATTGCATCCTACGAACTACCCACTTCCCTCTTTTATGGAAACATTCCACCATCGTCCTCTTCTTGAAACCAGGCAAACCTTCCAACAATACAGCATCCTATAGACCAATTAGCCTACTCCCAATCCTCTCAAAAATTTTTGAAAAGATCCTACTGAAACGAATCCTACCTATAATTGAATCCTATAACCTTCCTACTCATCAATTCGGATTTCGTTCCCAACATTCCACTGTCCAGCAAGGACTCCGAGTTGTTGACCATATATCCTCAACCCTAGAAAGCAAGCAGTATTGCTCGGGTGCATTTCTGGACATAGCGCAAGCTTTTGACCGGTAGGCACGCCGGATTACTCTTCAAGCTTAAAATCCATCTACCACAGTCCTTATACCTAGTACTCCGATCCTATCTTTCCGACCGCTCCTTCCGAGTTCGCTGTGGCACCGAATTCTCCGACTGTTACTCAATTGAGGCTGGCGTTCCTCAAGGCAGCGTCTTGGGCCCCATCCTTTACATTCTCTTTACCGCTGATATTCCTGTCCATCCCGATACCCTCCTGGCAACTTTCGCTGATGACACTGCTATCCTTTCTTCCAACTCAGATCCTGAAACAGCGTCCGCAAACTTACAAAGGCACCTCTTCCTGATTGAACACTGGTGTAAGAAATGGCGCATTAAGGTAAACGAATCTAAATGTAAACACATTATCTTCACCCTTCGGCGTAATACCTGCCCACCAGTTTATTTTAACTCCATCCAGCTTCCTTTCTCAGATACAGTCCGGTATCTTGGCTTTCTCTTAGACAGACGACTAACATGGAATCCACATACTCGACTTAAAAGACAGGAACTTAACAGACGATATGGCCAGCTATATAGACTACTGAATAGAAAATCTAAACTTTCTGGTGAAAACAAATTACTGATCTACAAGACAATACTGAGAGTGATAGCGAGGTTACTGTGATTAATTGCGATCTACTAAAGAGCTATCTTTTGAGGCAGTGTTTTGTGTTTTCGTTTTGTTCTAATTGTTCATAGCCATCTTATTGTTTTCTAGTGTTTTATCATGTTTTTTATTGTTGTTATTAGTTGTAAGTGTAAATAGTGTACATAGATTGAAGTTTGGACAGGAGAGGTTAAGTCGTATAAATTTCGTGAAGGAGTTCTTGTTTGAAAAAATTTGAGTTCCGAGTGTTATATTGAGTAGAAGATCTCTAAAAGACCTTCCCAGGGAGCACAAAGAAATTAACTTTACTGAATCTGTGTAAAAAAAATAAATTTGTAAGTATAACCTGTTTATGTGATAAGAAATATTATTACTGTTACTATTTAAGTTATTAAGTGTCTACTCTTTAAAGACTTGTCCAGGAGTAATATTATAGACAACATGGAGGGAGATGAAAGGGAAGAAGGGGACCCTCCAAGGGTTTCACGTTCAACCGCAAAAAGGGCGAGAAAGGTTTCTCTTGTTGATAACGCAGAAGCTTCTGAGGTAGGAATCTCAAATGACTTCCTTCAAAAAGCAAAGATAATTCAAGAAAACCTCCGAATATACCTAACTAAAGCTGACAAAAGTATTAAAAATAAAGACCAAAACCACATTAATGGCAAAATACAGTGGTTCATTGACGCTATTGAATCGTTGGAGGAAAGGACAAAGCAGTACAAAGATAAGAGTGAGGGTTTATCTTTACTTGTCCATAAAGCGGTTCAGGAAACACTTACCTCGCCTTCAGTACATTCGATGATAACCAGCATCGTAATAGAGAAAACAGTGCCGAAGGTTATAGAATCTCTCTCAGGAACCACTATGAAATCTAATGGTCCCCTCGCCATCCCTGGAAAAAGCAACGAAAAGTCATCCGCGACTAACGTGACCCCGCCTGAGCCTTTACCAGCCGCAGTTCCTTTTACAGTCGTTAAGAGCAAAAGAAACAGGAAAAAGACTAAAAAGTCTACCGGTCCCGAAAGCCTACAAACTGAAAATGAAACGCATAAGACAGAGGCGGAATCTTTGACTGGGTCCGGTCCAAATCAGCCGAAGTCATTGGCCGAAATAGTAAGAAAATTGCCTTTAAAACCTACTCAGTCCCTCAAGCCGGCGTTTATTACTATTAGCGGTACCGGTAAGAGTCCGGTGGACATTATCAATGCCCTGCCTTCCCCCACAGAAATAGGTGTTAAGGCTGAAATTGTTCGAGCAACCAAAGGTGGTTCCGTTTTAGTCCGATTAGAAGACAGTACCCATGCCACTAAAATAATTGGTTGGCAGGGGTTACGGGAGAAAGGTTTTCAGGCAAAACTAGCACAAAGAAAGAAACCTAAGATTGAGGTGAGGGGTGTCCCTCACTCATGGGGCTCAGCTGAATTAACGAGATTTTTGTGGGGAAGAATAAACGAGAAGTCAGTCCCTACTACACTCATTAATGATGATATACGGCCATTATTATCCTCAGTATCTAGAAATGGACTAAGTAGGAACTGGGTACTCGAAGTTCACCCAATGGTGAGGTTCCAGCTGTTGGAAATGGCAGCTTTAGATGGAGGATGGTGGTCCATGACGTTTAAGGATTACCTCGACGCCCCTCGTTGCACAAAGTGCCAAGGCTATGGACACACGAAGGCTACCTGTACGGTGGATACCGTTGTATGCATATGGTGTGCAGCCAATGGACACATACTCAAGGACTGTCCAAGGAAGAAGGAACAAACTGGCCCGACTTGTATTAACTGTGTGCGGGCGAGTGCACCGCAAAGCCAAACGAAGCATAAAGCGGGCAGCCGAGAGTGCCCTGTACACTTAAGATGGTCAAATGAGGTGGCTAAGAGGACCTACTATGAATAATATCACCATTCTCCAGCTCAACATGGGCCGTCGTCGCATCGTAGCGGATGAGTTAAGGGCTCTTGTTGGACGTTATGATGTTATGGCGATTCAAGAACCGAGCTGCCGTGGGAACATGGTCACGGGGTTCGGCCTCACATCGAGGGTTATAGCTCTGAGCAGTGGAGAGAGGAGGCCCAGGGCAGCTATAGTGGTAAATAACCCAAACCTCGATGTGATGGATCTGAGGCAGTTTACCACGGCGGATTGTGTCGCATGTTATATCAAATGGGGTAATATTACCTTTACGTTGGTTTCATCATATCTTCCTGACGGAGGTGATATAGACAACGACATATCCGCCATGGAGATGATCACGGCTTGCTATAGAAACATCATCATCTGCTCAGATACCAACTCCTGGAACACGGTCTGGGGATCCAATCAAACGAATAGAAGAGGCGTTAAACTCGGAGAATTCATTGGCCGAAGCCAGCTAGTGGTAATGAATGATCCCTCTGCCTTGCCAACGTTTTCTAGCGCTCGAGGGCAGAGCTGGATTGATGTAACACTGGCATCACCGGTGCTAGCGAGTCGCATCAACGATTGGATCCTCCGATCTGAAACGAGTTCCGACCACCAAGCGATAGCTTTTAAGCTGGTGGAAAATATGGAAAGTTCCCACGGCATCGCTATGGGTTATTTAACCCGAAGGGCAAATTGGAAAGCCTTCCGGTCAACGCTGGAGGAAAAATTAGTAGATGAAGAATGGGATGAAGCGGAGACGGACCAGACAGATAGTCTAGATTATAGGGTCTCTAGGATCACAGATGTCATCCGTGACGCCGCTGAGGAATCCCTCCAGCAACGGAAGGTGAGAGCTCGACCTATCCCATGGTGGACGCCGGCCTTAACTGCTATGAAGAGAGAGCTCTACAAGGCCCGGCGGTCCTATCAAAAGTGTGGTAGTGAGGAGAGGCGCGCCACACTTCGCGACGAGTATAGGTCCAAGTCCAGAGCATACCGAAACGAAGTGCGCTCTCGAAAAAGGAAGTCTTGGGACGAGTTCATTATTGAAGAATCGTCCAAGAACCCCTGGGGTATCCCTTACAGAGTTGCCTTGGGTAAGTTAAATCCACAACAGGTAATAGCCGCATTGAAACGCGGAGCTACTCAGGCAACCACTCTGGAGGAGACGGCAAAAACGTTCATTGCGGAAACCTACCCCAGGGATGATCCGTCCCAAGATAATGAAGAGGAGAGATACATTAGACGCACTACGGTATGCCCACCAGGTACGGACCTATGCCCACCATGGGACATATGGGATCTCCGTGCTGCCGTGGATAGGCAAAGGACTGGTCGAGCTCCTGGCTTGGATTCGATAGACACAGCAATACTAAGGAATAGTATCCCCTACATTGAACAAAGGCTGTTAGCATTGTTCAATGATTGCCTAGACAGGGGTTACTTCCCTAAAATATGGAAGATTGCTGATGTTAGACTCCTTTATAAGGGAGGAGATAAGGACAAGCAGTTAGCGAAGTCATATAGGCCTATATGTCTCCTTCCTATAATGAGTAAATTGTTGGAGACCTTGCTGATGAGGAGTCTACGACCAGTCTTCTTAAGGGCTAGCCATCCACGACAGTACGGATGTACTAAAGGTAGGGGAACCGCAGATGCTCTGCTCAGGGTGCGCCGTGACGTTGAAGAGAAGGCGGAGAAGTATGTAATGCTTCTCCTGTTTGATATATCCTCCGCCTTCGATAGCGTTTGGTGGCCGAGTGTACTCCAGCAGTTGCAAAAGTATGAAGCTCCCAGCAACCTGTACGACCTCTTAAGAAGCTATCTAGAAGACCGCAAATTAATGATAAAAGGTAACTTCTTTGCTGTAGAGGATTCTGTAGAAAGAGGATGCCCACAAGGATCTGTACTAGGTCCAGCCTTGTGGAAACTGGTATTTGACGAGCTGCTGGGAGTACTGGAAGAGCAGCGGTTCCCCGCCACTGCTTACGTAGACGATCTCGCAGTCGTGGTGGCATCGAACAGCAGAGCCAGATTAAAGGAAGAGGCTGAACGGTGCGCCAACCTTGTAGGAGAATGGTGCGAGAGAAAGAAGATGAAGATGGCGGCTTCAAAGACTCAGTCCGTTCTTTTGAGGGGTAAGACTGACAGGGCCCACCCTATCACTCTGAATATACAGAGAGAAACGATACGTCCAAGTGAGGCGGTCACCTATCTTGGGATAAGGACTGGAAGAAAGTTTAACTTCACCCCTCACTTGGACTATCTGAGAAGTAGAGTGGCCCTGGCTCTTAATGGACTGAGTCGCATCGGGGGCGCCTTTTGGGGTCTCAGATACCCAGCCACTTTGGCTATTTATAACGGAGTTATCTTGGGTATCCTGAGATATGCGTCCCCTGCGTGGAGTCAGACTCTCTCGCACCAACAGAAGAAAAGGTTGGCGACGATCCAGCGTATGGCTCTGCTGCGTGTCACTAGGGCGTACCGGTCAGTATCTCATGAGGCGGTACAAGTCTTAGCCGGAAGTATTCCAATTGATCTTCAACTTCGTGAAGACTACTTTCGGCACGAAATGAAGAGAGATGGCTTGGTGGATCTACCGGCTAATCTCCGAGTGAGGATCAGTGAAGACCCAAGCAGATGGAAGAGGATTCTCCGGGAATGCACATTAGAAGAATGGAACCGGCGTTGGGTGACAACGCCAAAAGGATCAACCCTAAGGAAATACTTCCCCACCGTCGGTTCAAGAATGGAAACTACATGGCTCCTCCCGGACTATTGGGTCTCGCAATTCCTCACGGGGCATGGGGGATTCCGAGCAAAGCTTGTTCAACATGGTAAGAACATTGATCCCCTATGCCCAAGTTGTAGGGTACCGGAGACCGCCGAGCACGTCTTATTAGCCTGTACCGCCTATGAGGCATTGAGGGCTAAGTTGCTGAGGGAGACTGGGCTCTATGTCTTATCAGAGCGCGATCTACCTCAGCTAGTGACCAGAGAGAACTACCCGCACTACAAGGCCTTTGTGTACGGGTGGAAAGATATCATTGGCCCAGCCCACTTCTATTTGGGTAGAAGAGAAGAAGCTCCACCACAGAGGATGGAAGAGCCAAGCTAAACAGAAAATCTTATTGTATCGATTGCAGTATTGGCTAGTTATGCACACACGTCTAGCTATGCACTGCAAACACTCGTATTGCCAAACTGGCAGGGCAGAGATTTAAATAAATAAATAAATAAGACAATACTGAAACCCATCTGGACTTACGGACTAGAACTATGGGGAACAGCCAAATTTTCTAACATCAAACGCATTCAATCCTTTCAGTCTAAAGTCCTCCGTACAATAGTCAATGCTCCCTTCTATGTAACCAATAAAACCCTACACCATGACCTTAATATCCCATTTATTCTTGATCTTATCCCAGCCAAATTTTAGAAATTTCACCAGAACGTTTCTCATCACCCAAATCCCGTTGTACAATCCCTATCAAGCACCACCCATCCCTACTATCCCCTTCGTAGGTTAAAGCGGCAGTGGCCACGAGACCTTTTGTAAATATGGATATTTTGGAGTTCTAGCAATGGCCAGATTCTCCACTCAAGTCATGAGTGTCTGTGGCTGTAGCGCTCTTACTCATCCTCCGCTGGTTTAAAATACCAGTGAAGTGGCTGAGGGGGAAGCGTAGGGATCTCCTAAGCCTCCCTTTTCCCTCCACATGTGGAGGGGACAGGATTGGTTCGGAGATCACCTGGCAAATTGTAAATAATGTATGTTTTATATAAGGTGTTTGTTTTACTTTTATTTCTATTTTTATTTACTTCTGTGTATATATATATATTTTTTTTTTCTTTACTCTTTTGTTCTTTCTTCTTATTGTTTTGTCATTACTTCATTCATTTATATTTTTGTATATACGGTATGAATGCAATCTCTGAACTCTATTATAAGTGTCCTTAACTGTGACAAATTGTAATATTTCTGAATAAAGTGTTTTAATAATAAAAAAAAAAAATAATCGAAAGATACGGTAGTGGCCCCTCGATCTTTTATAGTTTGTAAATATTGGAGTTCTGGCAATGGCCAGATTCTCCACTCACGACATGAGTGTATGTGGCTAAAGCACTATTGCTCAATCTCCACTGGGTTTAGCCTTAGTGACGCGGTTGAGAGAGGAGTGCAGGGAACTCCTGGAGTCATACTTTTCCCTCAAAAGTTGGAGGGACAAGTCTGGTTTGGAGTTCTCTCGCCAAATTGTAAATATTGTATATATAGGTGTGTATGTGTTCTTTTTATTTATTTATTTTTAAGTTATTTTATTCTTATTTATTGTATATATATTATTTTTCTGTATAATTTATTTTATTTACTGTACATAGAATGTGAATGTGATCTGTGAACACTATTATAAATGTCCTTGAGACAGATTGTAATATTTTTCAATAAATGAGCTTATAAAAAAAAAATCGAAAGAAACACTCCAACTGAAATATTCGACTGTTTTAACAACTACTATAAAATAATAAATTCCAAATTAAAAAAAACAATAGACGATAAAATAAGATTCTTAGACATGGGCATAATTTTAAAAGAGGTAGCTACTAAAAAATTTTAAGGGGGGAGCTACTAACAAAATGGACAAAGAAAGAACAAACAAGTAATAAAATACTCGATTTCTCCTCCAACCACTCTAAACACCAAATAATAAAAACAGCCCGAAACCTTATAAGCAAAGCAATATCTTTTGCTCCTAATTATCCGATTTTAACGGTTTTTTTTTGTTTTTTTTTTAGGATATTCCGTGAACTTTTAAAAATTCTTACTATATCCACAGAACGGTAAAATTTTTGAGTAATTCGGAATTTAATATTACCACCCCTCGTAACTTTTTTTCCAGCTTCTTTTCGTGTCGAGAAAATAACTTTAGTGAAGTTTCATTAGTTAACGAATCGGAGGCAGTGGAGACTTTATAAGTAATGCTTTTATTCATAAAGTTACAAATGGCATCTAAAATACAGAGTAATATACTATGGGTTGACTACATGAGTTCACTCCAGGTCTCCTGCAGTAAAGAGTATGACATCAAGAGAATTAACTACATGAGTGATTAGTCCAGAGAAGGATTGGGTTTATATTCCCAAGAATATCAAGGAGTGAAGGGAAGAGTGGGAGAAGTCGGAAGTTATCAAAGGAAGTTATCAATAGTTAATATTCTTAAGATCTGTGAGAAAGTGCCCTTTGGCTGAAATCAGTTATTGCTTAGTATTGATATGAGAGAAAGGGGCCTTTTTCTACAATCTGTTATTATCCCCCAATATCTGTTGTTGATAAAAGGTCTTATTGTGTCCCGTCAGTACATTCCAGATAACTATTTCTAAGCTATCAGAGATAGCTTGACCTGGCTATCTAGAGCTTTGTGCTTTTATGTGAGAAACTAAAAGATAATAAATGATTCACCAAAAATAAAAGTTAAATTAATATTATCATTATTATTATTTGTTACGGATTAAGTCCATTCCGTAACTGTTGAAATCAGCACATTCGTTTAGCCGCGCAGTCTATAGCAACGCAGGTTTTTGAAAGTAAAAGGCGGATAGTAATTTCGATGAAGGAGGATCATCCTCGGGTGACTTCTGATTTTATATCTAAATTTGAAAAATAATCGGTCCAGTAGTTTTGGAGAAAATGCGCAGGCGGCGGACGGGTACAAAAACCTTTTTATTCATTTTTCGAATTCTACATATCCTGAAACGTCAAACCTCAAATTTTGAGAGGGGGTTAAGTTTTTGAATTTTTTGGTCGATTACAATGGTTCATTATTGAAAATTATAAATCAAAAAAGTTTATACACAATTATAGGCGTATATATTGTAACCGTATGTAAAATATATATATTATGTATAATATATATATATATATATATATATATATATATATATATATATATATATATATATATATATTATATATATAAATATATTGTTCATAAATGAATTTATGTTAAAACTTAAACAATAGGCACCAACATTTACTTCTCTCAAATTCAGTTTATAAAATATAAATATATATATATATATATATATATATGAACTGAATTTTGAGAAGTAAATGGTGGTGCCTACTGTTTAAGTTTTAACATAAAACAGCAAAGATCTTTGTCACCTAGTTTGACTATTATTTTTACTATTTATTTGTTTTTCTCTTCGCCTCAGGTGTGCTTTTTCTTTCGGGTATATATGTTTATATTTTATACTTTTTGTCTCTCTGTGTACCAATATGAGTATGTACGTATACATAGTTCCTTTTTTTCCATTACACCACAAGTAATCCTGAGATTTTATTTTATCTTACTTTTTGCATATTATTATATAAACTGTAGATATTATTACATTTTGTATTAAGTTATTTCTCTATTAGATAGCCTATTGTCTATAAATTGTGTAGTTATGTGTATATAGATATATAATTTCTTTTCTTTTTTTTCATCACAATAATAAGTAATTTTGAGAAGATTTTATGTTCATGTATATATATATTTTTTTTATTTATTTTTTAGTGGTTACATACTACTTTTTAAATAATTTATATAATGTTAGAATGTTTATAAGTTAGTTTTTGGCCAGATTTGTATTTTATTTTGTGTTAATTCATCATTGTTATTCTAAAGGGACTTAGTATATATATATATATATATATATATATATATATATATATATATATATATATATATATATATATATATATAATATATATATATATATATATATATATATAATATATATATTATTTATACTTAATCGTTTAACTAATTTATATTGTTTTACAATCTCCTATAGTCTATAAATTGTGTAGTTATGTATATATAGATATGTAATTTCTTTTCTTTTTTTTCATCACAATAATAAGTAATTTTGAGAAGATTTTATGTTCATGTATGTATATATTTTTTTATTTATTTTTTAGTGATTACATACTACTTTTTAAATAATGTATATAATGTTAGAATGTTTATAAGTTAGTTTTGGGCCAGATTTGTAGTTTATTTTTGTGTTAATTCATCATTGTTATTCTAAAGGGACTTAGTATATATATATATATATATATATATATAAGTATTGTATATATTTAAATTATATATAAGTATAAGTATATATATATATATATATATATATATATATATATATATATATATATATATATATATATTATTCAAACTTAATCGTTTAACTAATTTATATTGTTTTACAATCTCCTTATTTTAATTTGTTGAATTCGTTCACGAATTCCCATATATCTCTAGTTTTCCCTCCATTGAAACTCATTATTCTAGAAAGCACTAATTTAAAATAAATTGGACAGTAATGTGAGGATTTATCTGCGGCCGGATCCGGAAACAAAAGTCTCCCTAGAATGGAAGCTAGCGTATTGTAAACTCGGGAAGAATTTTAATAAAAAATGTAATGAAAAAGAAATAGAAAAAAAGAGAAAACAAAGTTGAAATATATCCGGAGTTAGCAGGATCCTCCTCCCCCCCTCCCCCCCCCCGGCCGTTGACCCGTTTCCTAGGGAATTCCTTTGTCTCCGAGTTGTCCCACTTAGTTTTAGTCCTTTCTCAGTGTATTCAACCTTACTTCAACTATAAATACAAAACCTATTGCAATGAATTATTTTTTTTAAATTTACTCTTCATTTGAAATTTACATTTACTCTTCGAAAAAACACCTGCACTCCAGTTTATATTGACAACAATCAAATTTTTCAAAGGGACATGGTACTTTACCTTGGACTCACCTTCGACAGAAGGATGACATGGGGTCCGCATGTTAAAATGTAACTCAACACACTTAACAAACGATTCAAACTACTTTACTCTCTTTTTTCTAAATCTTCAAAACTAAAACAGAAACTGAATACATATACATACTTACTTCAGCCCAAATGGACGTACTCATCACAAATATACGGCACCACTAACAAGACCCACCTACAAAAACTTCAAGCGTTCCAATCAAAATTATTGCGACTCATAACAAAAGCACCTTGGTACGTGACTAACAAAACTCTAAATACTGACTGACCTCCACTTTCCAACAGTTGACCAACATATAACGACCCTTTATCAACGATTTCACACAAATTTAAATGGGCATAATAACAGACTAATAAGAGACATGGCCACAGCTGACATACCTCAGAACATTATCAGGAGACTAAAAAGGCGTTGGATGAGAGATCTCCTTCCTTAAATAACCTACGTAATTGGAACAAGTCTGGAAAGAGGTACTGCTGAGTACTTTCCTTCCAACGCCTGTCATATCATTATTTCATGTATCGCCATCACATTTGCTGATTGTCAACAATAAGTTAACAGGCGGAAATACATTTTTTATAGAAAAATAATAATTTGACTTTTTTTTTAAGTTTACCTTTTTCAACAAAGATCAATGAGAAATAAAATCATTATAGTTACATTTGTAAAAAATTAACAAACCAGCCGAAGTCGGATTAGGAAAGACAGGGTGCGTACGGTTCAATTTTCATAAAAAATATATTTATATTATCGCTACTTAGAGCCTGCACTATATGAGTTGTTTATTTCTAAACTGAAACATAATCGATTTTTGAATAAATCGAGATAAGCATGTAAAACCACCCAATCTATCCGACGATGCATCTTTTATTTTCAAAAGCAATCCTAAATATTAAAAAACAAAGTAAAAATTAAAATTGAGTAAATTATATTTAATTATTTTGGGTAAATGGTTGACTGTCGTGAATAATGAAAAGAACAATGGTTGGGGTGATCAGTCAGAAATAAGATGGCAAAAATAAATGATGATATTTATTTTGACATTTGCCGACGTTTCGACCTGAAGTTCAGGCCTTCATCATGGCTAAAAAAGGAACCAGATAACATAATATGAGAAACATGAATAATGTAGGTAAAAAATTAAAGTAAAATGAAGTGGGTAGAATAATGGCAATAGTAAGAACTAAGAGATAAACAATAATAACCGTTACAAAGATGAAGTAAACATAATCAAAAAAGGTGACATAAGTATTTTTTGATTATGTTTACTTTATCAACACTTTGTAATGGTTATTATTATTTATTTCTGAGTTCTTACTATTGTCATTATTCTACCACTTCATTTTACTTTAATTTTTTACCTACATTATTAATGTTTCTCATACCTTGTTATCTGGTCCTTTTCTTAGCCCTGATGAAGGCCTGAACTTCAGGTCGAATCGTCGGCAAATATCAAAATAAATATTATCATTTATTTTTTCCTTCTTGTTTCTGACTGATCACCCCAACCATTCTTCTCTTCATTATATTGAATTTTGTATTTAGGTCAAATTTTCAAACACAAAATTAAAATAAACTTATTTCTATGGTAACCAGTCCTGTGTCACACTATGTTAATTTGTTATTTTTCAATTTTGTTTTTCTTTTCCTACCTCAACAAGTTAAGGATAGTATTGGTATCGGGGAAAATTTTTTATGTGCGGTTTTCGACTGATCCATACGTTTTAGAGATCCCTGTTTCTAAAAAACACATTGCCAGGTCCTTACTTCATATTTTCAGTTTGGCCACTTAATCCTGAAACACCCTGTATACATCATACGGTCGACATCTCAGCAGCGAAGGTGTTTGAGAAACTGAGTGTGAAAGATAATCCGAATTCCATGAAGAAATAACGAATCTGAATTCGAGAGATACAATTGATGTAAATTAAAACTGTTACTACTGAAGTGGACGAAGAATTTGATTCTCTAAAACTTTTATTCTCTGACCGCTCCTTTCGAGTTCGCTGTGGAACAGAATTTTCCAATATCTACTCCGTTAAAGCCGGTGTTCCCCAAGGCAGCGTCTTGGGTCCCGTGCTTTACATCCTCTTTACTGCTGACATCCCTGTTCATCCCGATACTTTTCTTGCAACATTCGCTGACGACACCGCAATCTTATCATCCAACTCTGATCC
Source organism: Nezara viridula (assembly GCA_928085145.1). Taxonomy (NCBI): domain Eukaryota; kingdom Metazoa; phylum Arthropoda; class Insecta; order Hemiptera; family Pentatomidae; genus Nezara; species Nezara viridula. The sequence goes on from OV725077.1 coordinate 243,794,497, forward strand.
CGAAATAGCATCCTTAAATCTCCAAAGTCACCTCACCTTGATTGAGCACTGGTGTAATAACTGGCGCATTAAAGTTAATGAATCTAAATGCCAACATATTACCTTTACACTCCGACGCAATTCCTGTCCACCAGTACTCTTTAATTCCATCCAGCTTCCTTATTCAGACACAGTCCGGTATCTTGGCTTTCATTTAGACCGAAGACTAACTTGGAACCCGCATACTAGACTCAAAAGACAAGAACTCAACCGACGATACGGCCAACTATACCGAATACTAAGAAGAAAATCTAAACTTTCCATTGAAAACAAGCTACTGATCTACAAGACAATACTGAAACCTATTTGGACTTACGGACTAGAACTGTGGGGATCAGCAAAATTTTCTAACGTCAAGCGCATCCAATCCTTCCAGTCTAAAGTCCTTCGAACAATAGTCGATGCTCCTTTCTATGTATCCAACAAAACCCTACATCATGACCTTAACATCCCATTTGTCCTAGACCTTATCCCAGAAAAATTCTCCAAATTTCACCAGAACCTTACTTACCACCGAAATCCTCTTGCACAATCCCTATCAAGCATCTCCCATCCCTATAATCCTCCAAGAAGGTTGAAACGGCAGTGGCCTCGCGACCTTTTGTAGATTATATAAATTGGAGTTCTGGCAATGGCCAGATTCTTCACTCAAGACATGTGTGTATGTGGCTAAAGTGCTCTCGACCAATCTCCGCTGGCTTTAGTACCAGTGACGCGGTTGGAAGAGTAGCGCAGGGTTCTCCTGGAGTTCCCTCGCCTGATTGTATATAGGTATGCATGTTATTTTTATTTATTTTTTTTCCTTAGTTTTAATTTTCTTATTTTTTAGGTTATTTTATTTTATTGTCTATTGTATATAATTTTGATTATTATTTTGTTCTATTTATTTTATTTTTTTTGTACATATGGTGTGAATGTCATCCTACCTCACTATAACCAATGTCCAACAGACAGATTGTTATAATACTCAATAAAGAAATTTAAAAAAAAACTTTTATTCTGTGAGTTTTATCCCTTAGAGAAATATTTTGCAAGCTACAGCGCCATTAATAATCGATTTTCTCAGTTTGGTAAAAATCAGCCACTAACCACGTGACCAAATTATTTTTTTAGCCTAATAACTTATTTATTGAAAAATATTAAAATCTGTCTCTAGGGCATTTATAATAGAGTTCACAGATCACATGCCTATATGTACGATAAATAAAATAAATTATATAGAAAAATAATATATGTACAATAAATAAGAATAAAATAACCTAAAAATAAATAAATAAAAATAACACATACATACCTATACACAATATTATCAAATTATTAAGTTTAGTAATTCATTTCACACAAAATTTAATGTTATTTAATTTCCTAACGGTTGCGTTTTTAGCTTCGATTCACCTTTTAGAAGTTATAGATGAAAAAACAAAAAAAATGTCGAAAAAATAGTGCTTTTTTGTTTGTAAAAAAATGTCGAAAAAATAGTGCTTTTTTGTTTGTAAAAAAATGTCCATCGGTGGCCTACGTTCGTAATTTCGTTTTTTACATGTCTCAACTAATTTATAAAATTAGAACATTATAAGTAATAATGTCAGAAAACTAATATTATTTAACTTAAATCACATGTTTCCAAGGAAATTAAATGAAATTTTCTTACTCTATATAAACTTTTAAAGGTTTTTTTAAGATCGAAAAAACAAGTATTTAAAATGCACCGAATCAAGCCACTGCCATTGCTTAAAAAAATACTATTTCATTGTACTTGTGTGAAAGAAGAAGTGAAATATAAAAATATTTCATGGATATGTTCATAACCTCAAATATATTTACCATAGAGTATTAACTCTAGATAAGATATTATTTTTGAATAATTTGGTATCTATCGGCCGTTTATTTTAAATAATCACCTAGTAACCTTTTAGAAAATTAAATTAGTGAATAGTTTGATGAATTTTCCCTTTGTGAAATAAAAACCTTATCCACTTATAATTAGTGAGACAACTTCTGACCTATCCACGGCAAGGCAATAAAAATCTCGTAATTTTGTTTTAGTAAACTTTACATTGGACAACAACAGGTTAATAACTAGCAGTCCTACGATCCATGATCATTTATAGGTTAAATATTTAGATATACTTTCAAACCTCTGTAGGCATATATGAGCCTTTCGGTTGACAGAATGTCTAACTCTAAGTTCAATATTCTTTATTTTTAATTTTAGTGATGTTTCTAGTGGCAAAATATATACCTTAATTCACAGTTATATATGTCAATACATCAATCATCTACTCTGGAATCAACTTACTCACTGTCTGTATAGATATGACTTTTTCAACTTGAAATATCACTAAAATGACATTTCTAAAAAATGTTGAAATTAGTCATTCTGTCAACAGAAGGCCACAGAAACTGAAGTTGTGTGGTTTATAAAACTAGATAGAGTGACTAGATTTTTATCGCCTACCGCCAATATTATAAAAAGATTTTTTTGTAATTTTAATGGTCGTAATGACTTGTTGTCAGTAAGCTTTAAGCTTTAGCTCCGTTTAAAATGCACTGCAAACAATTTTATAATAGCCCAGCCCAGCATTCCCAGAAAATAATTTTTATTCGAAGTAGAGCGGTAAGTGAAAGTTGCGTGTTGCGCGCACCAGATTTTTTAGTTTTAGAATTAGAAGTTTTAAATTTTCAAATTTTCTTTTTTTATTTCTAAAATTAAATAGATTGGATAGGGTGATCAATTAAAAAAAAATGTAAAACCAATATGTATAAATAAAAATAAAAATGTATAATATTTTTATCATCATTATCATTTTCATTTTCATACTTTGAATAAAAATTATTTTCTGGCAATGCTGGGCTGGGCTATTATAAAATTGTTTGAGGTGCATTTTAAACAGAGCTAAAGCTTAAAGCTTACAGATAACAAGTCATTAATACCATTATAATTATGAAATGTCTATTTAATATATCAACGGTAGTCAATAAAAATCTAGTCACTCTATCTGCTTTTATAAACCACACAACTTTCGGTGATTTTAAAGGCACAGGGACTGAAGTTGTGTGGTTTACAAAAATAGATGGAGTGACTAGATTTTTATTGCCTACCGCCAATATTATAAAACGAATTTTTGTAATTTTAATGTTCGTAATGACTTGTTGTCAGTAAGCTTTAAGCTTTAGCTCCGTTTAAAATGCACTTCAAAAAATGTTATAATAGCCGAGCCCAGCATTGCCAGAAAATAATTTTTATTCAAAGTAGAGCGGTAAGTGAAAGTTGTGTGTTACGCGCACCATATTTTTTATTTTTAGAATTAGAAGTTTTAAATTTTAAAATTTTCTTTTTTTATTTCTAAAATTAAATAGATTGGATTGGGTGATCAATTAAAAAAAAAATGTAAAACTAATATGTATAAATAAAAATAAAAATGTATAATATTTTTACCATCATTTTTATTTTCATAATTTGAATAATAATTATTTTCTGGCAATGCTGGGCTGGGCTATTATAAAATTGTTTGAAGTGCATTTTAAACGGAGCATTTCATAATAGTCCAGAATTGCCAGAAAAAAATTTCTATTCCAAGTAGAGTGGTAAGTGAAAGTTGTGCGTTGCGCGCACCAGATTTTTAAAAATATAAATGTTATAAATATTGAAAAAGGGTTCGTCTATCATTTTCATTAAATAATGTCAATTTTTTCTCACGGGCTATCGGAGTAAAACTAACAGAAGATAAATATGGTTGAATATATTTCTAGTTAAGAAATCTTGTTTATGAAGATATATTACAATCAGTCTCAGTAAAGGATACTTATAATAGATACAATATATTATAGAGAAGACAGGCCTAAAGCCGACGCTGAAGATATTTACACTCCTGTCTTTTGTCTGGGTTGACAGTTTCGTTCCTCTTCGCGGCCTCCTCAAAACTTTGCTAATAATACTCTCAGAGTCGAGATCCCCATAATTCCCTCTTTGAGCCAACTCGCTCAATTACAATACAGAAGAGAGCTCTTCAACTAATTTCATCCGCGATAATTCTCATTATATATTATAACCGCAACATTAAATTATTTCGACAAGAATTTCACTTCATTATTGACAAAACACAAATAGTTTGTGTATTTCAACAAATATATTGGTTTACTTAAGTTATTACGTTTCAATATGAGCTCTGATAAAGCTTTGTACGTTAAATGTTAAAACTTTTATTTAAAAAACTATGAATCACTATTTGGGAATTTATTTTATCAATTATTATAAAAAGTATTTATTCGAATAGTTTATAATAACTAGCGTGCCCGTCCGAATAATTTGTAGTAAATTGGTCTGTGAAAAAATGACAAAATAATATCCAAATAGGTTATTGCAATGTTTAATAAAATAGAGGCATTAATTTTCTTTTTCTTAGTAAAATTAAAATAGTTCATCCATAATAACTCAAAAATTTGTGTGAAAATTTTTTTCTAAAATGGGCTCTAATTAGCTTAGATAAATACCCTATATTTCTAAGCTAATAAGTGCTAATAGTGTACTTAGGGTACGAATTAACTCAATGTATCACTAATAACAATCCCCTTAGTTGTGAGAAAAATTAATAATATTCAAGAAAAAAATACAAATAGAGCATAACTCAAAAGTATACAATATATGATGAGTTACACCCATTATTGTTTAAACATTTACCGAATTTCCGCAGAACGAAAAAATCAATCGAATCGGGCCATTATTAGCTGAGATACCATAGGGTCATTCCATTTAAATTCAAACCAATGTTTAAACATCACCATCTCACTGACGGTAGCATTGAAACCCATGAAGATGGTCTTGGGTTCAGTATTGTTTTAGGAAGTACTGTCTTGGTCAACAGTTGAGCAGGGAGGTGATTTGGCAAAGATCGAGCTTAATCGCCAAGTTTTCCATCTAAATAATTATTCATGTCTCATGACCCCAGAGTGGGACGCCGCAACAGAATAAATAATTTATCTGCTATCAACTGGATTCGAATCAGTGCCCTACTACTGAGCTATCCTACTACCTCATACACACACACACACACACACACACCCACACACAAACACACACACACACACATCACACACACACACACACTACACACATATATATATATATATATATATATATATATATATATATATATATATATTATATATATATATATATATATATATATATATATATATATACACAATGACAATATCAACTTAAATACTGGCATAGTTACGTCAAATATTTACACAATTTATCTATTCAGAACTCTGAGCCTAGCTTTTTCCCTCACTCTTGGAAGGAAAAATATAGGAAAATAAACTTTTTTTTTTTTAAATCTTTCTCTAAATTTTGGGGGAGTTCGAAACTTTTTCTTACCTACATTTAAGATAAAATTATGGCTGAATCATTTTATTTGGCGAAGAATTATAAAAAAGATAAGGATTAAAGACAAAAAAAAAATTGAGTAATAATATATAGTAGACATTTTAATTTTTACATGATAAGGGTTCCATGGCAACAGTGGCATCAAGAGTTGCTGAGTATATATATATATATATATATATATATATATATATATATATATATATATATATATATATATATAATATATTATATATATAATTATATTATAATATAAATATGAGTAATAAAGTTTAATAAAAATACAAAAGGGAAATAAAGTTATACAATAATGAGAAATGCAGCTCCAGAAAAATTAATTACAGAATAAAGAAAAAAAAAATTAAGTTCTATAAACGAAAAATACAAACATAAAATTATGCTTGCCAATTAACAAAAAGCTTAAAAGAGTTTTAACTCCAGCACAGATAATAAAATACAGCAGGGCCCAGACAATTGTACTGCCGCTAGGTGAAAATTGCATATTTTTTACGTTAGCGACTAAACTGAAATTTTCTATCAATCTAAACTGTCTTTTTTTATTTCATCTGTGTTTTAAATAATTCAATGGATATTTTATATCGAGCCTGGACGATCGATTTCCAAAGAGGTAGGAAGAGGTAGATCTGGCAGCAGATCTGTTTATTGAAGGTATGTTTATTTATTTATAAAATGGACCATTCCAACAACCCAAAGATTCTCTAAAATAAAACTGATTCTGAGAGTTTATAGCTAGTAATTTAAAAGGACACAATAAACCCCTTATCGAGATTCAAGGTACAATAAAATACTCTGCTCTTTCTTATAGAAAATATCAATAAAAATGAACAAGTATATACTATAGAAATTATTAGCAAGGATTGACTAGTTTTAAATTAATTTGTTTTTGATCCAAAATAATCTGTTATTAAATCAGTGCTTTCAATATCCATGCACGATTATATTTCGAATGATTGCCTCCTCTAATGAAATATTCAAAGGTAGAATCAAATTAACTGTTTCTGTTTGAAGGAATAATTTCATTTCCAAATTGCTTTGAGAGATCGACTGATTCATATTCTATACGTGAATATGTTTTTTATTAAACCTGATGCGATTTTAATGTTTTATCTGTATGTATATTTGTTAGGAATTTGTCCATATAGTATTTTGTTTTCCCGTTCCGGTTGTGAATATTATACTCTCTCAAAACATATTTGTTATATAAGAAGATCCTTGGTTTGTAGTTCTCCCATTTACTTAGGGTATAGAATACAGGTATGTAGTGTTTTCCAAAATCCAGGGCTGGTAAATCGATTTTCTTAAATAAAAATTAATGCAAAATAGTTACTAATGCTCGACAATAGTTAATAACTGCTCTAATTTTTCATTCGGACTTAGTTAGGCTTTTTCTATCCCCATCGCCATCCTCACATATCCCCATCCCCACATATATTATTACAGTAAGGCTCGAAATTTGTTTTGTGCCAAATTTAAGTTCATGTCATGCTCAAATACCATGAATGGGGTACCAGTGGATTCAGAATTTGACGGGGGGTTAGCGAATCGTATTCTCCACGTTTGCTTTTCTTTCTAAAATATATAAAGTCGATACAAACATTTTGCTAGGCGAAAATTGGACCTTGAAGATTTTGATACGTACAGGAAGACCCGGATAGTTCCACCGGAACTATCGGATGCTGCGTTTTTAAGCCGAAAAACGTACTATTTTCGAGATAACGCAAGGCATAAGGTTCGCATCCACACAACCTTACATTAATTGTAGTACTGTCGTTGAATACATGTCTCATTTCGTCGACTTGAAGCCTCTATGATTGAAGGAGGAGAAGTTTATACTATTTACCGATGGTGTTTTTGATCTACAAGCCATATCTTAATTCTTCACCAAATCTCAAGATTGAGCCACCAATTTGGAAGGCTTCCTTATCCTTCAGGCGGGCAAAATAGCCCAATTACTCCGAAAATTCAGTCAAACGACTGAAAGAAAAGAAACTTTATTCGCAAATAACTAAAAAATTACACATTTTTCCCTTGGTTATGACCATGATTATATAAAAGATTACTAAATTCCCTACAAAAAAATAATTAAAATTGGATAATTTTTGAAAAAATGGAAAGATAGAAAAAATCTTATTGAAATTCGTAAACATGTTGGTTCCAAACAATAATGAAGATTTAAATTAATTTTTGTTTCCTTTGTCGATTATAGTTATCGATAAAGTAACAATTGATTTCTTTATATTTTGATACGTTGCAGTATTTCATTTTCTTATTGATTTGGCATTTGATAACAATATGCTGTGCGAATTCTTCGAACGGGTCTACTAGTCTAAAAAATTACAGTAATATCTCAATAGTAATAAGCTAATAAGTAACTGCAAGACTCTTGCGCAAGACCAAGACCATAACTGACACTGATTTTGCAAGACCAAAACTCGTCTCGGTCTCGCATTTGGACTACACTACTAGTATGTAGAGCATAGGTGGGGAACAACGAACTCAGAGGCCGCATGCGGCCTTCAAACGTTTTTTCGCGACATATATTAATCTAGTGCTAGAGTTTATTTAACATTTAATGATTTACGTAACGAAAATTTGGAAATTAATATAATTTACGTGTGTATTTAGTGATTAATAAAAATAGCAAATACAGACAAGAGTGGTTCTTGACTGCCCTACCATCTGCTGCCACTGAGTTCTGTCCTTCCTTCCCCTCCCCTCCCCCAACATGCGGATGCCTCCTGTCACATGTCCTCTTCCACATTCTCCTTCCTGCCATTGGTTGTCCCTTTGATCTACTGGCGAATATTCTCCATATGTAGTCCTTCACATGCCTGTCTTAATTTATTCGGTTGAACATAGCTATACCATTTCAGCCTACCCACTCTTATCACATTTGGCATTCGGAGAACGTTATAAACATCATGAATCTCTTTATTTTTTCCTACTTCGTCACGCCTCTTTCTCATAGACACCACCAAACATTCAGATATAGAAAATAAATGTTAACGAATTAAACGTTCTAATTCTGTCACTCCTCATATATAACTTTGAAACTATTGACAAATAGGAAATAATGTTTCTCATATTTTTTATAGTCCTTAGTAAGAGAAATGTTCAAACAAGTTTTATTTTTTAAAAAATTCTGAAAAATGGTGGAGATGAGCTATTTTGTAATAAAAAGACGTGATCTTAAAGCTGAATTCCATCGCGGACTATTATACTTACCAAAAATCGACCTGATTGCTGACGAAGGTATGGTTGTAAATTATGAAAGTGTATATAAATAAAATGAACTTTGTCTACCAATTCAGAGCTGCTGCTTTCAAAAATGTCAGCTGATTTAAAGAATATTAGGTCAGTAACTTGGAGATCTAAATTGAAAATTCATTACGAAAAATGTGAGAAAAGTTTTTATTCTTTATATAGGAGTTAATAAATGTTAACATTCATTTTCTTTATCTGTTAACCTACAGTTATCAAATTTAATCTTTATTAGTTTTTTATACACTCATTCCTCATCTTTTATCGCTATCTGTTTACTTTAAACTTACATGGTATGTTCTCCTTTGTTTTCTATTTTTATTCATACTTATTTTCCATTTTTGTTTGTATCTTCTACATATATAATTCTTGATATTTTAACAACATTGTCACCCACTATATCTCTGATATCGCCTTTTTATTTCATTATCAGACTTCTTCTTATTTTTAATCTACTCATATTCATTTATTTTCCCCATGTTTTGTATCTTTTGTAGCCCTGATGAAGACCTGCAAAGTGTGTCGGACAAAAATTAAATAATACTATTTGCATAATTTAGTATTTATTTGACCGCACCCTCCGATCAACTCCTTCTCATATTATATCACGGTCAACCATCTCTACATCATATCATTATTCAATGAATTTTCTTTTCATAGAATCATTTATATTCGCAATCATGTCACGGGAAACTGTATAATAAACGAGTACCTAATATCCTCCTTATTATGGAACAAAGGTAGCAAAATAAAAATATAAATACAGACTGAATTGAGTCCTCATTCCTCGGAGGCTGACTGGACTGAGGCGAGACGAAGGCTAGGAGGCAATCTCAGTCCAAATGAAGCAGCTGCAATCCTTCTTCCAGCTCCAGCTCCAGCTCTAATATAGAAATACCCGAGGCTATCTGTCCAGCCTATCCGCTCCAATAATTAAAGTCAATTATTATTTTTAGTTATTTGCAACAATAATTTCCAATTGGTAACGAATGAGTATATTTGTATTATCAACGTTACATATTAAACAAAATTAAAATTTAATAGAAGTGAAATTACAGATACATAACGTAAAAATTAACAACAATCGTATAAAAATAGTCAGATAAAACAGTCAGATCCAAAAGTCAATTTTTTCACTATGGCAGACACCTAATTATTGTTCAAAAGCAGGATGTTGCTCTAGATATTACATTTCAGAATATGAATTAGAAATTTGACGATCTAGCACATTATTATTAATTTTAAGGTAATTACAAATTTATTGTAACAACAAAATTCAAACATGTAATGTAACAAGCACAATATTATAACTCAAACATTTTTTTAGCCTTGCATCCACAAGATTATTGGGATTGCAGTTCCGAAGATGGGAATAAATATCCCGAAACGTCAACTAACTTGTTAACATGTAACGTTGATAATAGAAATATTCTCAATTGTTACCAATCGGAAGTTATTATTGCCAAATAACTAAAAATAAATAGACACTTCCCAGGAAAAAGAAAAAAAGTCAATTATTATATTATACTGTAACCAAGATTGAGGAAGCATTGGAAAAAAATAGAACTGTCCTGTGCCAGATTACTAATTGATATTTTAGCAAGAGCATGTGCTCTTACATCTTATATCTCTTGTATCTTGAATATCTTTTCTTGATGTTTAGATGTGGCATGCCATACTATTGTATATAGAATAAGTATCTTTTAGTTATTTTTATTATCTTAAATATCTTCCTATTTATCTTTATTTGTTTATAGTAATTAGGTTTAAATTCTCTCTTTTTCCTTGTATTTTATTTCTTTTTATTTTACATAGTATTAATTCTGTGAATATTTTTTTCTGTAAATAGATCTGTTAACTTTTTTTTTGCTGCTTTATTAAAATATCTAACCTGACCCCTTCTCACTAGCATGTTAGCATAAATGATTAATCATGGCGAAATAATGGGTATTTAACTTATACAATCTATAATTATCTCGTTAGGATGAAAGGTTAGTAAAGCCAGGCGCCCAACAAGTAAAGATTCCTATGGAAAATTATATTTACTAAACATTGTTTTATTATCTTTTTATTTATCCTTTTTTTGTTCATAATGCATTATTATAAAATTGTATTAATAGGATCTATAATAGAAAAAATACATGAATAATGCACAGTATATAAGTATGAATACTAAGTTCATATAATCTTTAGTTAATTATAATCATACAATTGGATTGGAAGATCAATTGATCTCTGCGAAAGGGTCAGTTGGCAGCATTAAAGTCAACCTTATTATTATTAATCTTCCACCTGTTGTTCTCGGTCCGAATGTATGTTATTATAGGTTTTGACATATAATATCTTAAAAGAGAAAAAAAAGTTGACTTATAATAAGACATAGTTATTACTGACGCTAGTGAAAAAGCATTTCCCAATTCCGGATTTAAAAATACTCCGAAAGAAAACTAATGTTGAATTGGGAATAATTCAATGAGAAAGTGCTATTAGTAAAGGAAAAATGAATGAGAAGCGTAAATTAGGAATGGGAATATTAGAATTATATATATATATATATATATATATGTTTCGATCCACGGCCCATTTATTGAAAGGAAATAAATACGTCTGTAATGTAAGGTCATTACAACCTTCCTCACCATATTCACACGACATTTTTCATCAGTTAGAACAAAACTAATTCAAAAGTAGCAATATAGCAATAGGAGTGAAGTTAAAGAATAACATAAAAAGAATACTTATAGATACTTAATAATAATTTTTATTGCTCAAAAGTACAAAACTTTATAGCAAGGAGTTGACTAAATTACACATCTAAATAAACAATTTTTATTTTCTGTTGAAGATACATCCTCATTGATGAAATACAGAAAATAAACGTATGTGTGTACAAGTACAGTACAACAAATAATATAATAGAACATAATAATGCAATGAAATAAAATAAATGTAAGTACCAATTCAGTACAAATAATAATACGATGGGACAGAAGATTACAGTGAAACAAAGTTTTCCTTTTTTAAAACTTCCTTAGAGTTCTTCTTCAGCCATTCCTTCTCAGCCTAATAATAAATTTCTTAATTTAAGACAATGATAGAAAAAGCGATAAATATAGTTTATTGAAACATATTCAGTTTTGTGCCCTTAAGATGGCTTTCACACAATTTATATATACCTTTGTGGTATGTGGTAGATAGCTTATAACTTTTCTCCTAATGCCATTGAAAATAGGGCAGATTCTAAAGGCATGGAAAATTGTATCTTTACTTTTTTTGCAAAATTGACAGTTCTCTTCTGGCTGGAAGTTGATGATTTTTTTGTCAAATAAATTCTCGTCGCATGTCTTTCTACCATCATCCGTATCTGAGCTACCAATCTGATTTTAGCTATTTTCATCTTACTGTTTAAATAAGGTTCAATACCATCTAAAGAACTTATATATCACCAATTCATACTTAAAACTAATAGATGCTAACAACTTACCCTTCAACTACAATTAGCTCAAAAAATTTTATAATAAGGCTCTTACTACTTTGAACTTACACAGGTAAAGCGAAAACACAACCAGTTGTGTTTTAAAAGGAACAAACAAAATCACAAATATGACGTTATATTTTATAGTCTAAAGACTTCGAACAAGCGACTGAAAATACTGTGCCCACTGTTTTCTAAATCAAAATTGAAAATTCGACAAAAACTAAATACATACACTTATCTGCTCAAACCCATTTGGACATACGCCTCACAGATTTACGGTTCAGCAAAAAATACTCACTTACAAAAGTTACAATCTTTTCAATCTAAAATTTTAAGACTATTAACTTGCGCTCCCTGCTACGTCAACAACAAGACTTTACATACCGACTTAAATCAAACAACCATTGACCAGCACATACGTACTCTCTGCTCCCGATTTCATCTTAAACTACACGGACACCACAATGGACTTATCAACGACGTGGCAACGGCTGAAATGCTCATCAGGAAGCGACTGAAAAGGAGCTGGATGAGAGATCTCCTTTATTGATTTCAGGGTGTAAACAGACCAGGGAAGAGGTGCTGCTGGGCTCCATTCTTCGTCATGCCTATCATACCATTTTCTACTTAACAACAAATCTGCTAATTGTCACTACCATGAAAGATGCGGATGAAGAATTGAAGACAAAAAAAAAAATATTTTATGTCATTATAAAAATAATATAGTCAGTGAGTAAAATTCAATTTAATTAGACAAATATACAGTATACATATAGTAAAGGGAAATAGCTCTTGTAAGCGAACGCTGTGGATGGGAATTGGCATAATCTAGACTGAACTATCCAGAAGTGCCAGAGAGGGGTTGTATGGCTCAAGTTGTGCTATCAAAATTTGGGAGGGGGGCGCACATTAAGTATTTTAAGAGTACTTTTAAACCAGGAAATAAAGAAAAAAAAAACACTCGGAAGTTTAAGTATATATAAAATATATATCTAAGGGCGCAGCATACTTGGAAAATCGACAGATATGACTTTATCCTAAGTACTCAACACAAGCAGGACATTGTCTTCCGTATTTCCAGTTTCAGCATTGACTCAAAGAGCGTCGTTTGTTTGAATTATCAGTATGCGGTATCTTTATTTATTTTATATAATAAATAAAACTGATGCCTTGGCTTTGGAGATGAAACACAAAACAAATTCAGAATACAGTAGAAACAAATAAAATAAAAAAAATTATCATCAGTGACAGATCGATTGAAACTAATTAGGAAATAAAGACTAATTACGCTTTCCTCAAATTAATTACTCCCCTTCTATTAAAAAAAAAAATGTTCTCCTTTTCGACAACGCTCTTATAATTATTTCAGATGTAATTCTTATTTAAAAGGCAAAAAATATTTTAAGACAAAGTAATAATGAATTCCCGGCATGAGCGTACGCAGAGAAGGGGGAGTTTCTTCCCTCCCTAAATGATTTGTAAGCAAATAAAACATGATACAATACTAAAGGTTTGCCGAAAATACAAGAAAATTGATTCTTTAAAATTGCTGTTCTATTTATTTATTGTATTTCATATAAAAATATTTATAAATTGTAATAACAATAAACTCTTCCGAGAAATGAGTGACGGGGGGAAATAATATTTTTTTTTGGGTGGGGGGAGAGTGAGTACCCTTGGAACCATCCAAGTTTCAATCTTCACAATCACTGAAAATTACATGAAAACCAAGTAATGGTAGTAAGTAACAGATGTCATGTCAGAAGCATGAATTCGACAAAAATAATAATTCAACAGTTATTTATATTAATTTTAATTGATGATTAGAATTCAATGAAATTTATATTAGACGATTTACACACCATTCTCCATATTTCTGACAATTTGGGGTCAAATTGAATGAGCCTTGCCAAATTATAAACGTGAAAAAACAATACGTTTGTAGATTTGAAAGCGGAAGTATTTTTTGAAAGTAGCAGATGGGATTCGATACCTACCTCATCATTCGTTATCAATCTCTAAGTTCTCTCCAACTTTGGGGAAAATTTGAGATACAGACGTACCAATGAAAATATATTTGGGCATATTTAAGAGAAAGTAATGAAGAAATACGATAAAACACCAAATTGTCTGAAACGTAAAACGCGAGTGGAAATTTTACTTTCAAATACCTATATACGTTATGTTTAGTATTGCGATCGAAAAAATTTTCAACGGAAATACACGTTTTAAGGTCCTCTGAGTACAAATAACCAAGTCCTGCAAATGCTCTGTGTGTCTTCGAAAAAATTTTCGAATTTGAATTTTCAACGGAAATACACGTTTTAAGGTCCCCTGCGTACAAACAACCAAGTCCTGCAAATGGTCTGTATGTATGTGAACACTTTAGCTCGAAAACGAAAAGTCGTACGAAACTGATATTACATACTTAAGATAGGTATATGCCTTAGATGTGACTTCAACTTTTTGCATAAAATCGGCTTACCGGAAGTGCCACTTTGTATTTACAATGAAACTCATTTTTATAATTTTCTCAAAAACGACTTAAACGATTTTGATTAAAATCGGTGTATTATATTATAATTCAGTGATATTTTATATCATTTAGGTCTTATCTCCATTGATCTCACTTTACAGGGCTTAAATTCCTAATATTCTTATTCGTTTTGCTCAAATATTCTTATGTATCTTTAATAAGGTCTGTTAAAAAAAAAAAAAACTTTCTTTCATTGGCAGTAACTATAAAATATGGTTGAATATGAAGTTTGAAAGAATATGATAATTGGAAACTGAATAAAAAAAGAAAAATGGTTATGCAGGTTGAAAATGAATCTCTAGAAATAACAGCCTGAAGGTAAACTTAAACGTAGAAAGCAGAATATTTTAGAAAATAGTATCAAATAAATGAAGTTGTTGAAGGTAACGGAGAGTGACGAAAAAAATATAAATAATAATTTCATTATTTAATGTAAATAACATTTTTCCAAGGAAATTATATAGAATTTTCTTACTAACTCTAAAATTAACATTTTTTTTTTAATTTTGAAAAAAAAAATATTTAATGTCACCGAATCAATCCAATGCTATTGTTTAAAATACTATTTCATTGTACTTGGGTGAAAAAAAAAAAGAAGTGAAATATAAAAATCTTTCATGCATATGTTTATACCCTTAGATACATTTACTATAGTCGAATAACTCTAGACATGATATTATATTTAAATAATTAGGTATCTATTGACCGTTTACCTAAAAAAATCATCAAATAACATTTAGAAAATAAAATTAGTAAATAATTTGATGAATTTTCTCTTTGTAAAATCCTAACATTATCCATTTACAATTAGTGTGACAACTTTCAACCTATCGGTGACAAACAATGAAAAAAATGAATATGTTTAATTTAAATAGTCTTTTAAAAAGATACAGAATTTGTTAAATTCAAACCGATACAGAACCGTGTTTCGAAAAGATTTTGATAAGAAGATCATCTTATGCACATAAATTAAATTAAATATTAATATGTATGTTATTAATGTACACATCTTTTAAGATTATATTTTTTGAAATAGCTTTAATTGTGCACACGGTACCTGCACTATATATATTTATATATCAAAATTTCAGATATAAAGATGTTTTGTTTCTAATACAATGATTACAGTATATTCCATCCACGTCTTTAAACTCAAAATGTATCTCAAAATTTTTTAATATAAAAATTATTACTTAAGAATAATTATTATTGTTAATTATAAATATTTTGTTAAAAAATAATGATTAGGGTATGATTTTAATCACTTGAATCAAAAATAAAAATCGCTCTTGGTAAAACGTTGAAGCGGCAGTGGCCCAGAGACCTATTGTAGTATATATCTCGGAGTTCTGGCAATGGCCAGATTCTCCACTCAAGATATGAGTGTATGTGGCTGAAGCGCTATCGCTCAAACTCCACTGGCTTTAGCACGAGTGATGCGGTTGAGAGAGTAGCGCAGGGATCTCTTGGAGTTCTGGTTTTCCTTCTATAGTTGGAGGAAGAAACCTGGTTTAGGGTTCCCTGCCTGATTGTATATAGGTATGACTTTGTTTATATGTTTTTAATTTAATTATCTTTAGGTTATTTGATTTTTTATCGTACATAGTTTTTCATTAATATTTTATTTTTGTTTATTTTATATTTATATGGTGTGAACTTGTTCATATGTCACTATAATTATTGTCCACGTGCCGGATTATTATATTTCTAAATAAACAGATAAAAAAATAAATTAGAAATAAAAATCATCAAATAAGTTTTTAAAATTCCATGAAACATATTTTGATCAGATTTGATTTTTTTAAAATATCGATTTCAAACTCTGATTTTAACACACTGATCATTTTGCAAAACTTGGTTATCTGGATTCAGGAGATCTCAAAACGTACTCAATACTTCCCTTTACTAAATACTTCATGTATGGGTACATGACAGTAACAAATATATGATTATATAAAAATAAAATAATCAGACACGTGGTAAAGCTTATATTGCATGTGAGAAAACTGTCAACTAAAGGTAATGAACCAGGAATTACGGTTTGGCTATTTCTCTCCTTTACGGTGGTACGAAACTAAATTACACGTCATGGTCATTAGTTTCTGAAATTAATTCAGCTGACAAAGTGTGTAGTATATCATAAACAGTATACGGTCCACCGTAATTGGAAATGAGCCACTCCGGTTAACAAGCTACCGAACGAACCCTGTCCTTGGTCGAAGTATGCTTTATCCACCAACTACCACCGCATATATTATCTTACAGCAACTATCGCGCTGTCATGACAGTGAATAACCTCTGTCGACTACATATTAAAGCCAAGTGAAACATGAATTAATTATATAGTATGGACTATTTAATCTGCAGTTAAATCCTATAAAAAATGCATTCCATGAAAATTTAATTTAATTTAAACACCATAGAAGATCTTATTATTAAGAGATCTTATTGAATAAAATATCTTTTTTTCAAGAAAAATTAATGTATTTATTCTTAAATTAGACATAAAATTAATATTCAAAACATAAACCATTGATGAGAATTACTATTTGCTTTTCTTTTTTGCCAGTTGCATTATTTCATGCAGATACCACTCTTTTGAATGGCTATCAACATACCATCATGACAATGGAAGAAAAGCTTTATATTATTGCGAGAATTTAAAAAATATTCTTAAGAATAAAAAAAATCTGGTGCGCGCAACACACAATTTTCACTCATAACTTTACGTTAAATAGAAATTATTTTCTGGCAATCTGGGGCTATTATAAAATATTTGAAGTTCATTTTAAACGGAGCTAAAGCTTAAAGCTTACAGATTACAAATAATTAAGGCGATTTAAATTACAAATAGTCTATGTATTATATCGACGATAGGCAATAAAAATCTAGTTACTCCATCTGCTTTTAGTTCTTAAATGTTTAGTTGGAAATGTTATATCTATACAGAGAGTGAATAAGTTGATTTCAGAATAGGTGATTGCAGTTTTGAAAAAATGAACTGTGAATAAAGGTATACATTTCGGCACTAGAAACATCACTAAAATTAATAATAAAGAATGATGAAAATGGAGTTAGCCATTCTGTCAACCGAAAGGTTCATATATACCTAGAGAGATTTGAAAGTATATCTGAATATTTAACTTATGCTTATCGATTGTAGAAATATTGGTTATAAAACCGTTATTTTCCATTGGAAAGTTTACTAAAATGAAATTACGAACTTTTCACTCAGTCTTGGTCTTGCGCAAGATTCTCGCAACAGTCTTACATATTAGCCTATTACTATAAAGATATTAATGTATTTTTCGAAATAAGAGAAACCTCCCAAAGCCCGAATGAAAAACTCTAAGAGTTAAATGCAAAAGTGCAATGGTTATACCAATTCTTATATAGCAATTACATTCTTGTATATCATATAGTAACTAAAATTTTGAAGTATTAGTATTTTGCCTTAACTTTTATTCACAAGAACGATTTTGTTTACCAATCTTGGGCTTGGTCTTGTGCGTGTAAGACCAAGACCGATTTTGGTCAAGAAATGAAACGTTTCATGTATAAAAGTTGAAATTGATATTTTTTTATATATATCTGTGCTCCGGATGTAAACCTCTATGTCTATCTTTTCAATTAACAAGTCAGCAACGAAGAAAAAAAAAACTTAATAGCTAAACGTTATGAAAATTTGGCTACCACTATAAATAAAAAAATACGGCATTGTACCCTTTACTTCCGGAGTACAGATTTATTAACATAAAAATAAATTTTAAATAGCACAAATTTACGGTACATTGGCTCTTCTCAGCAAATATAAAAATGGACGTGGTATTCTTTACCTTTAAGGTACAGAATTATAACAAGAAGTAATGAATATGTTTCATTCAACATAACATAACCTACAAACATGCCCACTGGTGAAAAAAAAAATGGGGGATCCTTACCTAACATATCAAATTTTTAAAATATGAAATATTTAAAATAATTTATGACAGATCACTTCAGCAATACCAAAAATAGCCACTATAAAAAACAGCCGTAGTGGACGAGGATACAAAGAACAGAGCCAAAGCAGAAATTACTTGGCTGCCACAGAGAGGAAAGTTCTAATTGCGTTATGGCCAGCCCTACGCTCTTTCCTAACTCAATTGCCAATTGGTGGTCCAGGATAGATCCTCGTCTCGGCAAGACCTAATTTTTTTTTCAAGTTGCCTAAAAGGATAGATTTAAGGATGAATAATAAATTATTGAAAGAAAAATAAATTATTTCATAAGAAATAATTTATATTTTCGTGGAACTTTAATTTTTTTTTACCCATGCTAGTCAGAAGTACTGACTTATGCTGAATTAGCGATTCTTTCGTTGATAAAATACTAATAGTAGCTTGATCGGCGTGAGAGTGCCCAGCTGCATCCCTTCTTGACTTGAATTTTGTATATTTTTAGGTGAGGAAATCGCTCATCCAGCTTCTTTTGAACCTCCGAAGGGAGTTTTCGGGCATTTTAAATGTAATTTGTATAAGTATGTTAGTGTGTCCATTTAAGTTATTGTATTTTTTTTTTTTTTTTTGTGGTGTGTCCGTATATAGTCGTTAACTGTTGGCACTTTTAGATCTTTATGTAAAGTAATCTTTGTGACGTACCAAGGAGCTTTAGTTCTAGTCTTAATAGGTTTGTAGTTTTCGTGTATGGGTCGTTTTGGCTGTTGAGAAGCGTTGGTCCATATAGACTTCAGTAGACAGATGTAGGTACTCAGTTTCTGTTTTAATTTTAATTTTGAAAGAATACAGAATAATTGTCGTAGTCTGAGGTTTAAAGTTTTTCTTTTTTGTTGATATGTGGGCTCCATGTCATTCTTCTGTCGAATGTCAGTCCAAGATCTTTTTTTTTTTTTTTTATTTTAATGAAATTTACAACTGTATTACATGAAAAATACAACAAGTAAATGTGACATTGGTAATATGACATGTACAACATGAAGAGAAACTACCCATTGGCAGAACTCAAATTAATGTTCTAATTAGAAGGTCCCGAGGCCATCTTCATTTCAGACGCCTCCGAGGGTTATCAGGGATCGAGGAGGAAGCAAGGTTTGAAACGAGAGGATTCGGATGGTTCTGCAGTTTGTTATGGAAGGGCAGGTAGCTGGATTGGGCCAAATCGGAAACATATGGAAAATTAAGGTCTTTATGGATGATTTTGTTTGTGACAAAGTAAGGAGCGTTGAGGATTTTTTATTGTAAGGATTGGATACGAGAAGAATTCGATGGTTCAATGGAGCCCCCAAGCTCAATTCCGTAAGTCCAAATAGGTCTTATTATTGTCATATATATGAGTCGTTTGTAATTGATTGAAAGCTTAGAGCGTTTGTCTAGTAAGTGCTGAAGTAGTCAAGATAAATAGGAGAGCATGTTTCACTCGTAGAGTAAAAGTAATGTGTTGTGTTTTGTCTTGGTTGAATCGAATTTTTCAAATTGCACCAATCGTTTAGTTTTGTTAGATGATGTAAAATTTGTAAGGCGTTTGTAGGATTTTAAAATTAAAAAAAAAATTGGAAAATTTTAAAATATATTTTCTGATTTACATACCAAAATATCTATTGCACAAAACTATCATAATTATTATTAACTATCATATGTTTAATTTTTTTATCAAAGTCATAATCTCTAGGCCCATGAATTTATTTAAGAAAGATAACTGGTAAGTGAAAGTTATATGATGAATCGTGGTGGATTTTATTTATGATAGTTGAAAAGTTGTTCAATGCTGACTTACTTCAGAGAAATTAGTTGCGGTTGTAGTCATTATAGGTACACAGAAATGTTTCGGCCTAAATTTCAAGCCTTCGCCAAAGCTTAGTAAATACCAGATAACGAATTAATACAAAACAAATAATAGGCTAATAATAATGTGCAAAATTGACTAATATAGTTTATATAGGTACTTAAACTTAACATTAATAAATGTATGAAATGGAAATATCGTTAGTACAATTGATCGTATGTAAAAGTTTAGTATTTTTACAGAAAAACAAAAATTACAGAAAAACCTAGTATTTCTTTATGATTTATTAGTATAATTTTGTATTTATTCTCCACTAGTATTTTTCTATTTATCATACTACTTATAGAAGTTTCAGAATACAGCAGAAAGAGAATAAACATGTAAGTTTAGCTATTAAAAATTGTTGACAGATTTGAAAGGAAAATCCTCCGCACGATAACCGGAGCAATGTAGAATCAGATTACTAACACGTGGAGAAGAAAGACCAACAAAGAACTGCTTACATAAACTGGTCAATCTATATCCCATGATATGAAGACACGGAGGTTAAGCCTCTACGTACCAATGAATGCCTCAATAGAAGGCAAAAGACCACGTCGAAGACTAAAAAGCAGATGGATAGATGGAATCAACAAAGATGCAACCGAGATGCATTGAACCGATAAATTGAAAGAAATATTCCAAGACAGGCAGAGATGAAACAGGCTTGTCAGGGGGCATAAGATCTACAAGGTCTGTTATGTAAACAGAAAAAAAATGTTCAATTAAATATATTATAATGTTTAACAATTAGTTGAATAAAGAGATAAATAAAGAGTTAAATTAATGAATAAATGAATAGTTAAAGATTAATAAATAAGTCGACTTTAAAAATATTTTAAAGAGTTGTTAGTATGAAGATTATCCCTATTATGAATTATGAAATAGTGCTAAAATTAATCTTAATTATATATGGTTGTATTATTAATGTGTTTTGTTATTAAAATAGTAAACAAAATTATAGAGTAATTAGAATACATTAAACATAGCTTTAGTTTATTATTCTAGGTAGTCTAACGATAAATATTGTTGTTCAGAATTGATATTAATTCCTATTTAGCTCTAGCTATCCCTACAATCCTCCCCTTAAGTTAAAACGGCAGTGGCGCCCCGACCTTCTATAATATTTATATAAAGTTCTGGCAATGGCCAGATTCTCCAATAAAGTCATCAGCGTCTATTGCTGTAGTGCCTTCCATCAGTTTCCACTGGCTTCCAATATCAATGACACTGCTGGGAGAGAAGCACTGGGATCTCCAGGATGAAGCCTTGGCTTCCATATTTGGGAGACAAAGCATGATTATCCTGGGCGAATATTATGTTATATATAGTTGTGAATGTGTTTTATTTATTTTACAAAATTTATTTTTTATAGTACAATATTTATTTTTTATAGTACAATATTTATACAAAATTTCTCCAATCTCTCTTTATTTTGTTCCAAAACAGGCCTTAAAGTTTATTTCTTTCCTCAAGTATTCGAGTTATAATATTTTTAATAACTGCTGGAATAATCAATAATTTTCGGAAATATGTGTCTTAATTTAACTATTTTTTAAAATATTGTTTCTGATATTATTATTGTAATATAAAATATAGTTTTTCTCATATAATTATAATTCACTTTGGAAACAAACTGAATGAATACCTGGTATTAAATACAGCATAAGGAAATAAATGGAGCTTCTGGAACCCTCTTAGAAAAAGAGAAATCTTGAAAAGTAGCATTTCATCATTTCCGATGTTGCTAAGTAAAAAAGTCCTCTGTCTGATTTCAGGACGTTACCTTTTATTACGGGATCTTCCTTTCTCCTGTAAAGACCGACGTTAGGAACTCACGCGAAGAGAATATTAATAGAATGAAGGTGGAGGGGGGAAGATGGGAACAGTTTTGTGCTCTCAACTAGAGAAATATTAAAGTGTTTCGAGAGCACAATAGAGCAGTGAATTTTCGAACAATAGCTGTTCCTACTCGGAGCTGACCCGGCGTCTAGAATCATTTAGGTCTCCTTTCAGCTTCAATGGAACATCAGTTGTATCTGATAACTTTGTCGGTTAAATGTAACGAATTTATCTTTCATTTATATAATATTAAGGAAATATATATATTTTTTAAATCCATAAATCTAAATATTTTTATTTAAATTTATTATGAGTATTGCAACAATCTGTCACATGGACACTAGATATAGTGAGGTAGGATAACATTCACACTATATTTACAAAAAAATATAAAACAAATAGAAGCAAAATAACTATAAATAATAATCAAAAAGTATATGCAATAAATAAAATTAAATAACCTAAAAATAAGAAAATAAAAACTAAGAAAAAATGCATGCATACCTTTATACACTATCTACCATCAGACGAGGGAACTCCAGGAGAACCCTACGCTACTCTCCCAAACGCATCACTGGTACTAAAGCCAGTGGAGATTAATCGAGAACTCTTTAGCCACATACACTCACGTCTTGAGTGGAGAATCTGGCTGTTGCCAGAACTCCAATATATAAAATCTACAAAAGGTCGCGAGGCCACTGCCGTTTCAACCTTCTTGGAGGGTTAAAGGGATGGGTGGTGCTCGATAGGGATTGTGCAAGAGGATGGTACGTAAATTTCTCGTAAAATCTGAAGAATTTTTCTGGGATAAGGCCTACGACAAATGGGATGTTGAGTTCATGATGTAGGGTTCGGTTGGCTACATAGAATTTTTTTTTTTTTTTATTAACGAAATTTACAACTGTAATTAATAATAAATACAACAAGTAAATATGAACAAGTAATATGACATATACAACATGAGGAGAAACTACCCGTTGGTAGCACTCCAATTATATTTCTATATTAGAAGGTCCCGAGGCCATCTTCTTTTCAGACGTCTCGGAGGGTTATCAGGAATAGAAGAGGAAGCAAGGTTGGAAACGAGAGGGTTCGGATGGTTCAGAAGTTTATTATGAAAGGACAGGTATCTGGATTGGACCAAATCGGAAACATATGGTACATTAAGGTCATTATGGATGATTTTATTTGTGACAAAGTAGGGAGCATTAAGGATTTTACGAAGGATTTTGGATTGTAGGGATTGGATATGAAAGAAATTTTATGGTTTAGTAGAGCCCCAAAGCTCGATCCCGTAAGTCCAAATAGGCCTTATTATAGTAATATATATGAGTCTTTTGTAAATAGTTGGCAGTTTAGAGCGTTTGTCTATTAAGTGCTGGAGTAGTCGGAAACATCGGGCGGTTTCTAGTCGTTTCAGTTTAGTATGGGGGTTCCAAGTGAGTCGTTTGTCAAGGTGGAGTCCTAGGTATCGGATTTGTTCAACGGGGATAAGTGGGGTATTGTTAAAGGATACTGTAGGACAGGAAGTCATAGGTTTACGACGACATAGAAAAT
Source organism: Nezara viridula (assembly GCA_928085145.1). NCBI lineage: Eukaryota > Metazoa > Arthropoda > Insecta > Hemiptera > Pentatomidae > Nezara > Nezara viridula. The sequence continues at coordinate 243,818,440 of OV725077.1, forward strand.
TAAGGATGTAAAATGATATAATAAAGCCAGTTAATATATTTAGCTACGAAACCTGGACGTTAACCCTAGAAAAAAGTATTGAACGATATTAATTTCTCTAAACAATTATATATCCTGCCATACTCAGCAGATGGCTCCTTTCCACCCCCAGTGCTTCCCAAAAATAAGCAGTTAAAGATTTAAATTATTATAATTATTATAAATATATTATCATATGTTATTTTACCCGACTATGTTACCATTATGTTGAACTGAGTCATTTTTATTTCTTAAAATAACTGAATTATATTCCATAAATTCGTCGTGTCTCAGGAATTCGAATTCATCGACTAACGGCAATGCTCTATATTAATTTTTTTGTAGATTTTTTTTATAGAATAAATTGGAAATTTATACTGTTTTCTTATGATATTTTATTTTATTTTATTTATTTTTTTGTTTCAGAACTCTTGAATTGACCTGCGGAGAGAAACAATACGTGAGTCAATTGTTACCACTTTTATATTCCTCTAATTAAGACTTAATTTAATTGAAAAAGTCCCATTTATCTGACTGTGATACAGCCTGTATGGCCACACGGAGCTATGGAGCTTCACCAAACCGTCGAATTCTTCTCGTATCCAATCCTTACTGTTCTACGCAAAGTTCTTAATAGTTCATATTTTGTCAGAAACAAAATCATTCATAATGATGGTAATGTTCCATATATCACTGATTTTACAGAATGCAGATATCTTTTCTTTAATGATAAATTCTAGACAAGAGAAAAAACTCAAAATGTGCAAAATCGTGCTGTAAAAATTCAAAATAATTAAGATTGTGTAATGAAAACCTGAAACCTACAAAAAACATCAATATTATTTATTTTATAATATTAATACACCGAGATCTTATCAGATATTGTGTAAAACGAGAGATTAAAAAAACAACATTGAACATGAAATTTTAAATTATTATCAAAAATGACAATAATGAATATAATAAAATGAAAAATTACGATTAACCTAAATCTTACAAAACGATACATTCAAACAATAATAAGGATTACATAAATCTAACTGAATACCCTTTCCAATCATTTGACCACAAACATTTCAAGAAAAAAAAAACACTTGTGTGAAAAATCTATTAATTTGTCTCTCTACATAATAAAGTCTAAAATAATTACCATTCAAATAATGAAACTTATTTGTTTGAATTTTCTTTAAATTGCTTAATTGTTCAATTGTCTAACAAACAAGGAATTAGGTAATGCAGGCTAGAATATATAAATGAAGGAATGAATTTTAGGTACTTATACATGAAATTGACTAGACCAATTTTGGATACTGGAATTTTTTAAAAAAACAATTATGAAAATTTAATGTTTTAATCGAGTTAAAGTTTCTAATATTATAGATTCAAAAGCTTTAACTTTAAATAGATTCTTTTTTTTTTTTTTTATTATTAAACACTTTATTCAGAAATATTACAATTTGTCACAGTTAAGGACACTTATAATAGAGTTCAGAGAGTACATTTATACCGTATATACAAAAATATAAATAAAGTAATAACAAAAGAATAAGAAAAAAAACAAAAGAGAAAAGAAAAAAATATATATATACACATAAGTAAATAAAAATAGAAATAAAAGTAAAAAAAAAAAACATCTTATATAAAACATACCTATATACATTATTTACAATTTGCCAGGTGATCTCCGAACCAATCCTGTCCTCTCCACATGTGGAGGGAAAAGGGAGGCTTAGGAGATCCCTACGCTTCTCCCTCAGCCACTTCACTGGTATTTAAAACCAGCGGAGGATGAGTAAGAGCGCTACAGCCACAGACAATCATGACTTGAGTGAATAATCTGGCCATTGCTAGAACTCCAAAATATCCATATTTACAAAAGGTCTCGTGGCCACTGCCGCTTTAACCTACGAAGGGGATTGTAGGGATGGGTGGTGCTTGATAGGGATTGTACAACGGGATTTGGGTGATGAGAAAGGTTCTGGTGAAATTTGGAAAATTTGGCTGGGATAAGATCAAGAATAAATGGGATATTAAGGTCGTTATGCAGGGTTTTATTGGTTACATAGAAGGGAGCATCGACTAATAAATAGATTCTAAATAGACATTTTTGGGGATTATGTCACTCATTAGGAAGGGGGTGAAATGCTGAACATATCCCTCAGTTACACAATGCAGGTCCGATATTTAATTTCTGAGATATTTTAATTCATGTCTTCAATAAAACTCAATAAAACAAAAAAAATATTTGATTTTCGACACTACTTTTCCCTTGTCACCTCTCTAATACGATAAGATTTAATTTTAAATAATATCCCAATACAGAGAAGATGAAATGCTGAAAAATTCCATTGCTAACAATATGCAGGTCCGATTTTTAATTTTTGAGATATTCTAATCTATATTTCAAAACACTTCAATTGGTCGATCACAACCGACTTTACCCGAGCGTTACACACCGGAGTCTGAATGCTCTATATAATCACTTTAGTTAGAATTAATAAGTTTTATTTCGTTAGATTTTTAAAGTCGAATAACAAAGTTCTATTGCATAAAAAATCTAAAAATTTCCTTAATGATTAATAATTCACTTTTTTAAATTAGTGATACCAAATAGTTTATATTGTATCTAACAACTGTGTAATATTTATGTGAAAGTATCTAGTTAAAAGGTTATTTAATGTTATATTTTATTTATTTTCCATTAGGCCTAAGAATTTCTGCTATTACTATCATTTATATTATTTCTCTTCTTCTTTTTTAAATATTGTCGAAAATGCCAAAATATAATTTCAATTTCGTAATAATACCATATGTACTATATATTAGCATAAAATCGTATCCTTTGTTTTCAACACTATTTTTTTCCTTTTCGCTTCTCTAACACGGCGGAGCATTAAGAAATAATTTTGAATAATAGCTCATTATATAGGATGAAATGCTGAAAATTTCCATCGCTTATATGCAGGTCCGATTTTTAGTTTCTGAGATATTGTAATCCATATTTCATTAGTTGACCACAGTCGACTATAGCCGAGCGTTACACATCGGAGTCTGACGTATCAATCTAATTCAGTCTCATATAAAAGGGCAAATTGCACCCAAAGAAGTTTCCAATTAAAAAATATATTTCTTTTCACAACTTTCTTTGAATGATTCATATTATATACTAAAAGCAACATTGAATTAATAAAATAAAGGAAAATAAATTAAAGGTGATTGATTACTAATATTGGCTTGAATGATATTTTTTTTCATCAATAGTAATTTTCTAAGAATTTTTTTTTAATAATCTATTTATTGAATAATAATACAATCAGCCACTGCTGGTGGGCTATAAGTATTAGGGCTCAAAGTTCTCATTCATAAAATAGATACAAATAACAGAGAAATAAATATAAATATAAAAAGTAAATAAATAATACTGATGAAGAAAGTAAATAAAAAGAAAACAAATGTAAACAAATAACATAAGATAGAAACTTCTAAACACAATAATATCTGTATACAATATATACATTCACCCAGGAATCTTCGAGCCAGGCTTTTTTTTCCCACTTGTGGAAGGCAAAGCAAGACTCTAGGAGATCCCAGTGCCACTTTTCCAGTCGCATCACTAGTATTGATAAGAAAAAATAGACAAAATTGCTTCAGTTGATATAATACTCGAAAAACCCCAAAACAAAGGAGCTAAGCTTTGCAGTACAACATATGAAAAATAATTATAACTCCTTATCTTTGGATCAAATTGCCCGATTTAAGGATTTTATTTTTTATATTTATGGAAATTTAAATAACTTTTAAACATCTTATTATAAAAATTACGAAACGGGAATAATTTTTGAGTTATTCGGAAATATAATTTTACTACCACTTGTAAACATTTTCAGCTTCTTTTTGTTAATGTATAGATAAAGTTAAAGGGTTCGGAAGGAGAAAGCCAAGTTTCACTTGCTTCACCATCTTAAAAGCGAATACAATAATGTCAAAGAAGGAGAATCATCGTCGAGTGACCTTGACTTCGATTCCGAATATGAAAAAAAATCGGTGTGGTAGTCTTGAAGAAAAGCCGCGGATGGAGTACGGACAAAACTTTGTACCGGGAGGAAAGGGGGCTTTTAAGTCTGGCTGTTAACCCCCCCCCCGTACCTATTAAAATTTTATTTCGAGTTCTACATAATTTTTAAATTAAACGTAAATCATCAAATTTTAGGGGATTAAGTTTTTGAATTATTACTTCGATTAACATGGTTCATTATTGAAAATAATAAACTAAAAAGTAAATAGTGAAATGAAAATCATTAAAACAGGTAATAGAATAGTATTTATTTAATTTCCATTATAATTGATAATTTCATAGCAAAAGAGAGATAAGTTACAAAAAATGGCTGAGGAGCTGACAGGTTAATAATATACTTCAAGAAAGATAAGTCAATATCTCGGCCTGAAAAAAAAGGACATAGATATCTGAAAGGTGAGAGAGAAGGATATGAAATGATTGTTTGGCAGGAGGGCAGTGTAATGGTCGCCTGTCACAGGAGCAGAAGTCCTTTGCGATTGTCTTCCTTCTGTCTCCGCAGGCCATTATAAAAAAATCTGGTGTGACTTATCACAAAACTTTTATCTCTCAAATGATTTTTTATATTGTTAATAAACCTTGACATTCTACACTAAAAAAGAGCTTTAATTAAACGAAAAGCCTAATTCATCCTCTCCCGAAGATTTAGGCCCAATATTTTTTAATCTTTCAATTTCTAGAAAGGTTGATGCAAGCCCAAGATTCTAAATTCCTTGATTAATACCAGTAATACGGCTGATTTAGAGGCGTTGGGATCTCCTAGAGTCCTAGAGATCTTGGGTGAATGTTTTTTTTTTTTTTTTTTTTAGATAATGTATAGAAGCGTGTACAACACGAAAGGATAGAAAAGTAAAGAAATAGATCAGATCTAAGACTTAATTTCCAGATATTGTGGGAAAAGTGCTCATCAGGAAGTGGACCTGGACCGGACATGTAATCAGGAGGAATGAATTAACATGGACCAGGCAGTTTATGAATTGGTATCCAAGAAAGCACGTGAGGAAGAGAGGACGCCCACCGACAGACTGGGACAAGGAGATGAAGAAGACCTGCGTGGGGGAAGCCTGGAAGAGAGTAGCATTGGAGAGGAAAGAATGGAAAAGGATGGGACAGGTTCATTACCTCGTGTTTGGGTTAAATAGGTTTTTTTATATATAAATAAAACAATTAAGGTGTGTGCCTTAGACAACACAATATTAGTGGAACATATACAAGGCGAGAATAATAATATGAAATATAAATTATAAAAAAAAATAGCTTATTATAAAGCGGAATAAATGCTGAACATTTCTCTAGCTTACAGTATGCAGGTCCGAATTTTAGTTTCTGAGATATTTTAATCCATATCTTCAATACAACTTATTATCATTTAGCAAAGGCTAGTTATCTTTGGAGTATTAAATATATATATATTAATTTTTAACACCTAAAAAACATAATAAATATTCCACTACATATGATAACACACATATATATATATATATATATATATATATATATATATATATATATATATATATATATATATATATATATATATATATATATATATATATATATATTTATATATATATATATATATATATATATATATATTATATATATATATATATATATATATATATATATATATATATATATATGTTATCATATATATAGAATAGAATAGAAGAATCAACTTTATTCTGCTACTAAGTCCCTTGAGGATAACAATATTGTTCATAAAAAATAACATAATATCTGGCCAAAATACATATTACCATAAAAAAAAAAAATAAATAAAAAAGAAGTAATAAAAGAAGTATTTACATAACTATACAAAAATATTAAAGACATAATATGATCAATAAGGTCCTAATACTGCAAAAAAGTTGCTATGAACCACAAACTAGGGAATTCTAAATAAAATTTGAAATGAGCGATAAATTACTTTTGTAGTCATACCATTGTATTAATGAAAAAAAATAATAATAAAAGAGCTGATAAATATTTACTTTAAAAGATTTACATATGTTCCTTAATATGTTCAAATAATACAATAATACTATTTGTAAACATTATACAAGTCCTATATAATCTAAATTCTAAGATGTTGATTGATCAGAAAAAAAATAAAAGATAATAATACATATAGGGAAGATATATATATAATATAGAATATACATGATAAATGGCTATCCAGCGTCTGATTGAATTGTAAGGAGGAATTGGAATAAGTGGGTTTTAAATATGAGACTGGTTCATTACCTCGTGTGGTTGCAAGAGAGCTAGAAAAAAAGATTTGTATATATGAAATATTATATTTATATGAAAAAAAATTTATATATTAGAATGTTAAGTATAAATCAAAATGTAAAGATTTTGTATATATCTATTTTTTATCCATTGTTTTTTGCCTTATATGTACAAATAAAGGTTATTATTATCGTATTATATATATATAGAAGTATGTGTGTATGTGAGTAGTTGTTTTTATTAGTTTAGCTTATTTTATTTGGTTTAGTTTATATATACATTTAATTTTAGTATTATTGTTTTGTTTTTTTTGTATTATTTATTTTTATTTATTGCTGATAGAGCGTTAATGTGCTTTCTGAACACTATTATCAATGTCCTCATTGTGACAAATTGTAATATCCCTCAATAAGGATAGATAAAACAAATAAATCCTTGAAAATTAAAACCAATTAGATTCTCTCCAATCTGGTTTACGTTCTGGCTACTCTACACAATCTGCCCTGATGAAAATCAGACTGCGTTAGATGATAAAAAACTAACTATACTTATACGTCTTCATTTCTCCAAAGCCTTCGACTCCTTCTCCAATAGTTCCATTTCTTGGTTACGATATTCTGCAAATCCAATCTTCCAATAAAAGATCTGCCTTATTTGAAAGCCTGCTCTGTCATTTTTTGGAATTTTCCCCATATCAAACTTTGGCATACTTCCTCCACATCAAAAAACCTCCTATTCCAATTCATATTCCAAAAACAGTCAGTTACCTGCTAAATATTGAAAATTATATATGAATTTCATATCAATCATATCACCATATCATAATACTGTTCTTTGCTAGGGATAGTATATGTATTTTCTTCTTTCAATGCTACTCCATACACATATATATATTAAATGTAATTATCATTTATATTTTTTCTTATATACAATTAAACGCCAACACGTATCTTCCGTAAGTGATGATAACGGTCTTCTTATGATGTATTTACATTTCATCCAGCATTTACATAGAAGATTCAACTTTACTTTTCTAAGTAAAAACTTAGAGCTGTTTTATGAGAACTTATTTTCTTTTGTTTCTTTTTCTTTCTTCATTTTTTAAAGTGTATATGTATGCTATTCTACCATTATATGTAGTTTTAAATGTTTTTTTTTTATAGTTTTAAGTGTTTTGTTCATAGATTAAGTATTTTCTAGATAGTTTTATTTTTATCTCGTTCACTTTTCTTTACGATTTTTTTTTTAAATTTTATTTATCGTTCTAAATTTTTAGACCAAAAGTCTTTTCGTTTTGTACAATTTCGTTATTCTAAAGGGACTTATCCCAGAATATAGTTATTTTTCTATCTATCTAAAAAAAAACAAAAAAAAAAAACAACGCTGCAAATTATTTGACAATAGTTTATTATTTCCAAACAATTACACATCTAAAATGACATTACCTTCCTAGTAACAAAGAAAAAAGTATAAAAGTTGATTCCAATTATTGCCTAAACATTTTTTTTCATTAATAGTAATTTTCTAAAAAACAAAAAGCGTTACTTTAGCAACGCATTCAAAAATCAAAATCCAAAACAAACGATACGACCTTTGCAGTAGAACATACAAAAAAACATCTATAGACCATATCATTGCTCCAAATAGTTCGAATTTAACGTTGTTTTTTTAGGAAATTTTGTAACCTTTTAAATAACCATACAATATTGATAAAGTGTATACTTTTTGAGTTATTCGGAATCAAATTTTACCACCCCTCGTAACATTTTTCTCAGCTTCTTTTCGTTAAAGTATGTTATTAGATAAATTTAAAGTGCTTCGAGAAGACTTTAGTTAAACTTCATTTCAATCGGTTCATTCGCTTAGACGTTATAGTCTACAGAAACACAGAGATCTTCACAGGAAAAGGCGGATAGTAATGTCGATTAAGGAGGATAATCCTTTGATGACCTATAAATTTAAATATAAATTTGAAAAAAATCGGTCCAGTAGTTTCGATAAAAATGAGCGAACAGCGAACGGACAATTTTTAAAAATTCTTTTTTCGAATTCTACGTATCCTGAAACGTAAAGCGTACAACGTAAATGAGAGCAGATTTTTTTTTTTTTCAAAGTTACATTGTATTGAATTTTATAAGCTGATTTTAATAATATTTTTCGTTTCCGTTCAAATTGCTTCAGTTAATCAAAGAAATTGTTATATTATCATTTCTCTGCTAGGTTTTGGAAAAGTTCGCCATCCAGTTTTTCTTTAAATAAATGTGTTTAAAGTTATATGAATCTGTTAAAATCGAATGAAAAGCCGTGTAAGTGAACACAACAGATATATAATTTTTTTAATGTATTTTTTAATTAGTTGGTCCGTGTTTTCTCGGTTTCCTATCCATTCATTTCTCTTCTATCATTCACTCTTCGGATGCGTCCTTAGTTTTTCCATCGTACACTTGATGCCTAACATATAGGTCATATACGTCCTCTGTTAGATTTTAGAGAGTATAAACCTGAACGGACAGACCTCTTCCATGGCTGTTCACATTTAATTGAGGTAGATTATTTAGACAAAATGTCACAAAATGGAGGAGTTTCTGATTCATTGCTGAGATACGGATTGAGGACGAAGTAACCGCAGCACCGGCCGCTCAACCATTCAACCACTTAACCACTTTTGTGGTTGACCGCATCAACCTGGGTTCTCAGTTCTCAGTCGCCTGACCCGGGTTCATTGGGTCGCCTCGTTTAAACTTTGCTCAGCATCGTGGTCAGGACTCTTGGCAACCTTTTGCGGGTTTCGTAATTATATAATTTAAAACAAATGATTATATTGACTATATTATCAATTTTATAAGATACCTATATAAACAAAACATGTTTATACCATAATAACTTAAATAATTAATGGACACTGTAAGAGCAATTTTTAATATTAATTTGAACCATTAGTCATGAGCGTATGTGGCTTAGTGCCCTTTCTCAGTCTCCACAGAATCCCCATCTCAGTGATGTGGCTGAGAGAGAAGCGCTGGGATCTCTTAGAGTCTTGCCTTATCTTTCACACGTGGGGGAAGGGCCCGACTTGGAGCTCCCTCAGCTGACTGTAAATATTGTAAATAAGCGTGAATGTTTTTTTTTTCTTTTTTATTATTTTTTTTTAAATATTTGTTGTATCATATTTTATTTCATCTGTTTTACTAAGTTTTCTTTTTCTTATTTTTGTTATAATTTCTATAATTTTTGCAATTTTATATATTGTATGAATGATTATTTCTTGTATTTCAAATACTCAATGTCCTTGATTAAGGCAAAATGTATTTTTTCTCAATAAAAAAAAAAAAAATTGAACCACAGCTATTGTTATGAAGGTGGATCTTTAGAAATGGATTTAATTGAAAGTAAATTTAGTATTTTATAAAATTTTATATTTATTAACATTCAATTAGTTAATTATTCATGAAAAACTTAAGGAAGTCTGAAAGTGTGTTTTGCACTGGTAATAGACACTCATATGTTTGGGTTAAATAGATTTTTTTTATATAATTAAAAGAACTAAGGTGTGAGCTTTAGACAACATGATATTAGTGAAATATCAAAAAGACGAGATTAATAATATGAAATATAAATTATAAAAAAATAGCTTATTATAAAGAGGATGAAATGCTGAACATTTCTCTCGCTTACAATATTCAGATTCGATTTTTAGTTCCTTAGATATTTTAATCCATAACTTCCAGATAACTCGTTATCATTTAGCAAAGACTAGAAATCTTTGGAGTGTTAAATATCTATATTTTAATTTTTAATACCTAAAAAACCTAATAATTATTCCATATATTTATACATATCAAATATATATACAAGTATCATAATACCTATGAGACTTTTAGCTGGTGTGTAACAGTTAGCATTCCGGATTCTGAAGTCAGCAATCCAAGTTCAAATCTTGGTTGGACCTGAACTTGATAAAGAGCGGGGTAGCTCAGTGGGTGAGCACTGACTTTCAAAGCTCAAGGTCCCAGGTTCGGATCCGGCAGATGACTAGTAATTTTTCATCAGCCGTGCATCGATAGGTCAGGAAATCCTCCTGTTGCACGCGCAGCCTCAATTAATTGGTTATTCTTACTTATATAATTAATAAAGAAGAAAAACCTAAGAGTTATATAGGCCCAATCACCTCCTTGCGCAACCGTTGCCCAAGTAACAGTACTTCCTCCCATAGCGCTGAATCCAATACTTCTCATCGGTTGTAGTGGTACAGGTTTTTTTATTTTTTTTTAAGAGACTTTTGGCTAGAATTACATTACAAAATATTTCTTTTCGCTGGTAGACTCCTCGAATAGTGAATGGCTTAAATTCCTGTTTCGCCCAAAATCGATAGCTACCGGAAATGAAAGATGATGCTTGGATTGGATTGGGATATCAACTTCCTTCCTGACAGATATTTAGGAGGCCATGACCCTTCCAATTCGCAATGTTTAGATTCTACAGATTTGTCACACTAATAATATTAGCTTCTTTTAAATTTAAAACTAATTTTATCTTTCAATTAAGAACTTTTTAAATGTTATTAAGGTTTTTAAGTAAAGTAATTTTAAAAGTTTTATTAAGCAATCAGAAAGAAAAAAGTAAGAAGAGAAGAAGCTTCTTTGTCTTGACTTTTTCTTAATCAACTCAAGCCATGCCAGTGAGCAGGCCCTGCCAGACAGTACAACTTCAATTACTTTCTTTTATGCAATTTCTTGCATGTAAATGCGTTTTCTTTCTTTTTCGTTTCCGATGTATCTTTTTACTTGCTACTATTTTTTCTGCGACCTTTTCCATTTCTTTCCCATTGGAAATATATTTTGGAAGACTTTCATCAGAAGTAATACTTTCTTATTTATGAAATTAATAATTATTTTCACCTTCCATGCCTTTTTGGTAGTGATTTCTGTTGTTTAAATTCCAAATTCACTATCTTGTCCATAAATATGTATTTATAATACTATTGTACTAATATTATTTATTTCTATAAAATTATTTACTTATTTTTTACTGTCATTATTAACTTAATTTAATGATATGGAAACAAATGTGTTTAATTTTTTATTTGTTGTACCTAGTCCTCTGATAAATATTATTACAATGAAATTAACAGAAAAATCAATTTCTTCAAAAACTTTAATAGAAAATAAAATGTATATATATAGAGTAAAACAAAAAAGAAACACGTACAACACTTCATCTTTTTTGTAATGAGCTATTATTTATAATTTATATTTCATATTATTAATCTCGTCTTGTTTAGGTTTTCACTTATATCGCGTGGTCTAAATCACTTTAGTTTTCATCTATTATAGACTCGCACCTTTTATAATGGAACACCGCCTTCAGCATAGATTTTCGTTAAGGAATCACCTCTTCATTTTTTTGGAAACTCAGATAATAAACATTGCTTGATTATAATTAATTTCTAATTTAATTTAGTTGTTTTTCTCAAATAATTAATTTCTAATTTCTTTTCCCTTATTTGTTCTTTACTATTATTAATTTTTTCAGACAAAATATCTTTATTATTTATTTATATATAACATTATAGTTTATGTATAGTTTATGTATCATTATAATTTTTTATAGTTTAGTTGATTGTAATCTGTCGATTCATAACTACAGTATTATATTATTTTGTTTTCCAATTTCTCAATTAATTTGTCTTATTTTTTCTTATTCTATTTGTTTAGCTTAATTGTTTAGCTTTTAGGGTTCGAGTGACTTCCACTTATTAAAACGGGGTTGAGACTATGTTCGTATATTCTATAACATCGCTCTCCCCAACATAGTTTTACTATGATCAGGTACTGTCATCAATAAACGAATTAAAAGAAGCTGGATGAGGATTTCCTGATCCTAATTTTAATCAATTAAGGAAACAAATAACTACTGAGAAGAGGTGCAGCTGAGCACTAGAGGACCCAGGATTTCATTTGGGGGGGGGCTTTAGACCGAAAGCTTTTTTTTCCATATATTAACGATAACTACTCTAAAAAAACAAAGATACTATCTACATATATGAAATGGTGTTTATGTGATTTTGAGGTTCTATTAAATGTAATTAAATAAACAATAATACTTTAAGAGATAATTTTTTAATATTTTTTACTATAAAACATGATTACATTTCACCATTTTGGTGGGGGGTTTAGCCTCTGAGTACTATTATACTTCATACCCATAATTTATTTTTCCAAGTTCACTACAACACATCTGCTTATTGTTAAATTCATGACATGTCCGAATTAGGATTTTTTTTTTAACTCGATTCTTCAACTCTGTCAGAAGTTCCGGTAATCAGCGAGTGTGATGTCAAGATGTAAAAGATTGGTCTTGGAATTCGTGATATGTAAGGGTAAAAGTGATATGCAGTGATTTTTCTTGGCTGAGTCGAATTTTCCAGAGTTTACGCCAGTTGTAGAATTTGTTTAGGTGATGTTGTAGAATCTGTGAGGCGTATGTTGAATTTTGATGTCAAGATATCCGTAAGTCGCGGTCAGAGTATCGAGGGGATCTGGAATATCATATGTGTAAATGATATACAACAGAAGAGCGAGTACTGACCCCTGAGGTAGATAGTTCTGTACCTCGGTAAACAGAGAAAAATCTGTCAGAAAGAAAAGATTGAAGAATAAGATAGTAGGTTGGAGGGAGTATAGTCTTAAGTTTGAAAAGAAGTCCCTGATGCCAGACTCTATCGAACGCTTGAGCAACATCCAGAAATACTCCTGTTGCATATAATTTGTGCTCTAGATATTAAGAGAAAAAAAGTTAATATTGATTGATACTTCGTTGTGTTGAGTTGATAAAAGTTTTAGGCTGGACTTAAAAATAGGAGAAGCAGCTTAAATGATCGTCAGACGTTTTTGCGAATGATAATTTAATAAGTTAATTTTAATAAACGGATTTAAAATATTTCTCGTAAAAAGTAAATAATTTAACGTCTGCGTATTTGTGGAAGGAATGATTAATTGTTATCAGCATTTTAGAAAATCAACACCAGCTCGCTAAGTTGCTTTCGTCGACAAACAGTGAAGCGGGGGAAAGCCATCAACGAAATGGAAGGCATTAAGAAGCAGTTGACAATGGCGGATCAGATTCCACTGAGTGAGTGAGTGAGGAATGGTACTTGGAGCACTCAGCGCCCCCTCCCGGCCAACTCCTTCAATAAAACTCGGCTAGCTGACGGCCGGTTCTAATTGTCTTCCCTCGCTCGTCGTCTGCAACAAATGACTCCAACTCCTACCTACACCTCCTCCTAAAACCTCTCCCCCCTTCTCCTGCCTATACTCCCTCCCCCATTTTCCCCTCCTAAAACAGTCTTAAATAAATGTGGTAATTTAAGTAATGAATGGTGTTTGCATGGATATAGTTAGTCGGCAGAACGTGCCGAATTCCATTCATGTTCTTACACGATTTTCATTTATTTAAATATTAGCAGCTAATTAAAAATAAAAAAAAATTAAATAATAAACTTGAATACTTGATGGTTGACCATGGTGTATTATTGAGTAAGAAGATGGTCCGGGGTGGCGGTTATTACTACCTAATATAAAATTAAAGCTGATACAGTTTGCAATATTATTGATTATATGCCTTCTATTGCTGCCTCGCTTAGTTTCTGATATATCTATCAGAAAAAAAAATACTTCGTCTTTTACTTTATTTGACTAGCTAACTCTTGATTACTTCATTATACGATTAATTGATGGGCTAAAAGGTTTTAACAATTAAATTTCTAGTTTATCTCCAACGGTTCAAAAGATAAATCAAATATAAGTTTATAAGACAATTCTGAGAATTTGTAGACTTTTTTTTTTAAACCTTAAGATAATTTCCGTTATATATTTTAGAGGAAGGAGATAGTTCGGTATGGTGGCCATAAAGAGACAAAAATAGTGGAAAACTATTTCATTTAAAGCCAACGTTTCGAACCGACTTTGCAGGTCTTCTTCAGTTGAAACTGAAACTCCCTACTGCATAAAAACTCTCTGAAGAAGACTTGCAAAGTCTGGTCGAAACGTTGGCTTTAAATAAAATAATTTGTTACCATTTTAGTCTCTTTATGACCGCCACACTGGACTATCCTCTCACTCTAAAAAATAAATTTCTTACGATTATATACTGCTCAGAAATGAATAGGATATTTTTAGTTAAGTGTTTTATCCTAGAATTTTTATCATACAATGCAATGCAAATTAATATTTTAAAAAAGCCTATGATCGCTACAAATACAGAAAGGCGATTTATATACTTTTTTTTCTCATGGTGCCCACTTAGACCCAATCCCATTTCTCTTTTTTTTTAATTATTTTTATATATTACTGGATTAAGATTGGGAAAAGTTAAAAACAACTGTTGGTTCCCAAAATATGTATTAATGTTGACTATCCCCTTTCATCATCATCATAGGCACTACAACCCGGTACGGGTCTTCGCTGCATCAATGCGTTGCTTCTATTCCATTTTTTTTTTCCTGATTTCCATTTTTTTATTAATTAAGTTGTTATGGTTATAGTTATCTTTGTTTCGATTGGTTTAGCTGAATATATTATAAACAGGTTAATAGACATTTTTTTTTCTAATTTCCCAAAAAGTTTATTAAATTAAATTACATATATAAGTATAACAATACAAATAACAAAGTCCTTCCACTGCCCGAGAGCATTTTAAGGATAATAAACAATTGCATGAGTTTATTAACATAACATGAATCATATTACCAGAAAAACGAGAAGCAAAAAATCTAAGAAACTTCGTCCATTTGACGTACCCGATTCATTTCTCGGGTTAAGGTGACAATAGATCTACAAGGTCTTTTTATGTCCAAAGAAAAAACTTTTACTCCTGAAGTTGGTGAAGTTGATTCCATCGTCATTGATAAACATTTATTATATTGATGATCTTTATTAAAATAACTTATTTACCGCTCTGTTCTTGAGGTTGCGCACCCTGCAGCTTATCCTCTTTGTCTTGTGCAAGGGTCTGCCAAGCTCTAGTGTCCAGAAGCTTCTTTTAGCCGGCTTCGACCTCATCTGCCCATCTCAGTCGTGGCTGTCCTCTGTTTCTTCTGTCATCCAGATACCCCAACAGTAGATTGATGAGTCCCCATCGACCCTTACAACGTGCCCAGCCCATCTTAGACTAGAGAGCCGTATAACTTGCACCACAACCGGTTCCCGCTAAATTCGGAACAACTATGCATTATGCCTTAGCATATACTGATTTTCAACTTTTACAGGGCCAATCTTCTCAGGATTTTTCTCTCGAAAATCTGCAACCAGATGGCGTCTGCTCGTGATAATGGCCATGTCTCTGAGCCATATGTCAGTACAGGTCTAATAAGAGATTTGTACAGAGCAATCATTGTGGATCCTGCAGATCTTTAAATTTTAGCTAGGCCAAAATAGCACCTATTAGATGATGTAATTTTTTTCTGCACTTCTTGACTAGGCACATTATCTGCACAAACTAAGGATCCTAGATACACGAAATTATTTACGTTTTCAAATGTGTATCCTCCAAATATAACTGTGGGTGGCGGTGGCCTTAGTGAGTTGGCAATCATATATTTTGTCTTTTCTTGGTTAATACATAGACCCATTACCTGTCCTGCTGCCTCTATAGCTATATAGAAGGTCCCTGGCTAGCCTTCAGTAAATAATTTATTAATAACTAGTAGGCCCGTGCGAAATATTCGCACAGCATATTGTTATCAAATGCCAAATTAATAAGAAATTAAAATGATGCAACGTATCAAAAGATAAAGAAATCAAATGTTACTTTATCGATAAATATAATCGACAAAGGAAACAAAAATAAATGTAAATCTTCATTTTCGTTTGGAGCCAACATGTTTACAAATTTCAATAAGCTGTATCTTTGCAAAAAATGATCCGATTTCGATGATTTTTTTTTTCATTTTGTAGGGCATTAAGTAATCTCTTATATTATAATCATTAGCATAACCAAGGGAAAAGTCTGTAATTTTTGAGTTATTCGCAAATAAAGTTTGTTTTCTTTCATAACTTGTTTGCCTGAATTTTCGGGGTAATTGGACTATTCTGCCCATCTAAAGGAGAAGGAAGACTTCGAAATTGGTGGCTCAGTCTTGAGATTTGGTGAAGAATTAACGATGATATAGCTTGACGATCAAAAACACCATCGATAAATAAAATAAACTTCTGCTTTCTCTATAAGAGAGACTTCAAGTCGACGAAATGAGACATCTATTCAATGACAGTACTACATTTAACGTAAGGTTGTGTGGATGCGAACCCTATGCCTTGCATTATCTCGAAAATAGTACGTTTTTGGGCTTAAAAACGCAGTATCCGATTGTTCCGGAGGAACTATCCGGGTCTTGCTGTATGCATCAAAACCACCGTTCCTGTATTGAAGCCTAGAAAAATTTTTCTATCGACTTTATTTATTTTAAAAAGAAAAACAGAAGTGGAGAATACGATTCGCTAACCCCCCGTGAAATTCTGAATCCAACGGTATCCCATTCATGGCATTTGAGCATGAGAGGAGCTTATATTTGGTACAAACCCGATTTCGAGCCTTACTGTATTAATATATATGGGTGTACAGAATATTTGGTGTTTACTTTTTATGTTTGGTAACAAATAACAGAATCACTAAAGAACGAAGTAGATACTGTATTATAATTAAAAGAAATAAACTAAGCATCAAATAGAAGTATACCTTTTCATTTTTGGGCAGTATAGAATATTTTAACTTGATAAAGGCCTTGTTCGTTAAAATGATGAAGTTTCTGGATGATGCAATTCGTTTCTTCAGGTACCCCTTCCCCTCAGCAGTGCTATCTTAACCTATTTCACACCTTATTACAAGTTTGAACGATTATTTTGAAAATAGTGATTGAATTATATCATTAATATTTTCTTTTTTTGAGTAGTCATTATTGTTTTACGTGGTATTCTGCATATAGACAAATTTCTAATAAAATATTTTCAAATAATTTTTTAAATATGTACTAAGGAGTAACGACTGTCCGATTAACAACGGATCAACCTCTATTTTACAAATTATACAACTCTTGATTTAATTGAACTACTTGTTGCTCAAATCTTATAACTGTAATTTACATGTATTTTATGATTTAGATTGTAATATATTTTATCAACATAAAATAAACGGAAGGAAACCACAGTTCGAACAAATTTTTAATTATTTAAAAATCGTTATTATACCTCGCGCCATATTGCCAATTTATATTATTATATATATAGAGAGAAACACTTTATTTTCATAAAATATAAAATATAAAAGATTGCTGCCCAATTATATTGGGTTGCTGTATACACAGCATACTCTTCTGTCCTTAGGACAATATATGAACTTATATATATAATATTTGTGTTATACAAAAATAAAAATAGAAGAGCCATACATGCGAAAAGAACCACCACAATGCCAAAGATGCCAGGCCTATGGCCATACAAAAGGCTACTGTAGCCTTCCTGCCAAATGTGTCAAGTGCGCAGGACCACATCTCACAGCATTCTGCACAAAACCAAGAGAAACTCCTGCCACTTGTGCCAACTGCAATGGTGAACACCCGGCAAACTTCAAAGGATGCACTGTCTTTAAAACTTTAAAACAACTTCGAAACAAGCAATTAACCAATTATATATCCTCAGAAACCAGAGCAGATGAACAACCCTCCTCTACTCGAACCGAAAATCGTATAGTAGATGCTATCTCAGTCGCCTTCGAAAAAAAAGAATTCTGCTCAGCGATATTCCTGGATATTGAGAAAGCGTTTGATAGCGTATGGCACAAAGGTTTACTGTGGAAAATAAAACCACACCTTCCTTCAACTTACTTTCTGATTCTTCAATCTTTCTTTCTTGACAGGTTCTTCTGTATTACTATTGATTCCTCTACTTCTCCCTTCTTTCCTCAAATTGCGGGCGTACCACAAGGTAGTGTTTTAAGTCCTCTTCTATTTTCTGTCTACACATCTGATATCCCTGAGCACCCTAGCACCATTCTCTATAGCTTTGCTGACGATACGGCAATACTTTCTTCTCACAAAAATCCCACTATCGCTTCAATAGCCCTTCAAAATCACCTGCACGTCATTGAAAAATGGTTTCACAAATGGGGAATTAACATCAATCCCAGCAAGTCAACTCATGTTAGTTTCTCCCTGAGGAAAATCTCGTGTCCTGCTGTGACAATAGACAATAAACCAGTTCCCTCAAAAACACATGTACGGTATCTCGGACTATACTTGGACAAAAAACTCACCTGGAACATTCACACTAAATTAAAAAAACAAGAACTGACCAGACGATATAAACAACTGTCACATCTTTTAGACTACAGATCTCCACTCAACTTACTAAACAAGCGACTAATCTACACCACTATACTAAGACCTATTTGGACATACGGAGCAGAACTTTGGGGTTCCGCAAAACACACACACATCAACAAAATTCAAACCACACAATCCAAAATACTCCGTAAAATTGTCAATGCTCCTTGGTTTATTTCAAATCACACCATACACAAAGACATGAACATACCAAAAGTAAAATCCTACATACACAACAAATACACAACATTTCACACTTCTACTCTCAATCATCCAAATCCACTCGTTCTATCTCTATCTTCCTCCCTGTTACCTGGTGAGCCTCAAAGAAGACTAAAAAGGCAGTGGCCTAGAGATCTGTTGAAAAGGTAAGAAGATATCAGGAATCAAGAAGATATAATTAACGCCAACACATTTGCTTGATGCGTTCCAACGCAGTGGCAAATTTAAAATAACAAAATAAATTAAATATATATAAATATACAGAAGTATTAGTTAATATTAGTAAAATAGATATACATACATACTTTTTTATTATTTTTTTTTTCCTTTTTCCTTTCGTTTCATTGTTCATGTTTTTTTTTTTAACATTTAGTTTCCCTTTCTCTCACTTCTCTATCTTTATCTTTATTGTTTTCAATTATTCATTAAATAAATAAATTAAAACTCTCGGACTAGCCATGCACGTGGTGGTGAATGATTCCCAGGGAGTCGAGGAATGTATTTTCAGCCAACCTCGCTACGTCCTTAATGTCGACAACTAGTTCCTCGAGGAAGCTCCTTGCTCTTTTTTGGGATAGTTCCGCGAGACCCAAACCAGAGGCCTCTCACGGTGAATTCTCTCTCTCCGAAGGTCTCACGGAATTTATCTTTTAGGAAAGGGATACATTTATCGTACGTGTTCTTCTTTTCTCTTTCCACTTCACCCGCCTGATCGAGGTCATTGCTCTCAAAGCGGACAGTTGGACGCGCCGGAACTATTACAGCTCCTTACTGAAACGATACTACAATTCTAACAAGAATATAAATATAAATCCCACATACGCTTCTCCGACTTTACAATATTATCTAAAAAAATAAACGATTGGTGCAAACTTCGGAAAATTCTACTAAACCAAGACAAATCACAGCACATTATTTTTATTCTTCAACGTGAAACATGTCCTCCTATTTACCTTGACAATGTCGAAATTCCACAATCAGATAAATAAAATATCTTTGATTGATATTCGACAGAAGAATGACTTGAACAATAAATGACACATAACAATAAAAAAAAAAACTGTTAAACCTCAGACCAAGATAACACTCTGAACACTTACGTTTAGTTCTCTCAGTCCATATGGACCACTGCTTCCCAAATTTATGAGAGCAAAAACGACTTCCATAAGAAAACTACACAGTTTTCAGTCATAAACCTTCAGAACTTTTTTTTCACTTTCAGAACAGCTCCATGATAGGAAACAAGCATTACTTCACAAGACCTTCAAATTCCAACAGTGGACGACAACATACTAACTTATTAAGTATGGCTACATTTAACATGATCTATAACAGACTTAGGAGGCTCAAAAGGAGCTGC
The DNA here is from genome assembly GCA_928085145.1 of Nezara viridula. Taxonomy (NCBI): domain Eukaryota; kingdom Metazoa; phylum Arthropoda; class Insecta; order Hemiptera; family Pentatomidae; genus Nezara; species Nezara viridula. Next base: position 243,838,723 of record OV725077.1, read on the forward strand.
CTGAGGGATTTCCTGGCTTAGAAATACCCTAAAATCAAGAGACATTATTTTTACTCTTCGACGTGAATCAAGCCTTCCTCTCATGCTCAAATACCATGAATGGGATACCGTTGGATTCAGAATTTCACGGGGGGTTAGCAAATCGTATTCTCCACTTCTGTTTTTCTTTTTAAAATAAATAAAGTCGATACAAAAATTTTGCTAGGCTTCAATACAGGAACGGTGGTTTTGATGCATACAGCAAGACCCGGATATTTCCACCGGAACAATCGGATACTGCGTTTTTAAGCCCAAAAACGTACTATTTTCGAGATAACGCAAGGCATAGGGTTCACATCCACACAACCTTACGTTAAATGTAGTACTGTCATTGAATAGATGTCTCATTTCGTCGACTTGAAGTCTCTCTTATAGAGAAAGCAGAAGTTTATTTTATTTATCGATGGTGTTTTTTATCGTCAAGCTATATCATCGTTAATTATTCACCAAATCTCAAGACTGAGCCACGAATTTACATTCTATATTTGTACAGTAAAAAAAATAAATTAAAATCGTTGCCCGCCACTAGCATAACCTATAAGATGTAGATGATAAATTAAAAAACAAATACATATATATATATATATATATATATATATATATATATATATAGATAGATAGATAGATAGAAAGTAAACTTTATTCTGGGACAAGGTCCCTTATGAATAACAGATATGAACAAAAAAATTAAAACTACATCTGGCCAAAAATTACATTAATCAATATTAAAGAATATATACAGTATCTTCAGTGAAATTAAATTAAAACAAGTAAAAATAAAATAAAATTTTGAGAAAAAACGAAATAAAAAAAAACAACATTATTTAAATGAAGATAAAAATAAAATAAAATAAGCATGGGTTGATTTTTAAAATTAAGACAATAAATTTTATCAATCATTCACCTCAGTCAAAATCTGTTTCACAATATTTATTTTATTGTATAACGTCATTTTGGGATGTGAGAAGGAATTGGTAAAGATGATATTTAAATGAGGACAAGGAAGAGGCATGACGGATTTCAGATGGCAAGGAATTCCAGAAGGCTGTGGATCGGGAAATAAAGGAATATTCAAACGTCTTAGTTCTATGGGAAGGGATATAAAGGTCGGAAACACGGGATCTTGTTTTCTGGGAGTGGACCACGGGTTTAAACTGTAGGAGACTGTAGATGTAAGAAGGGTGTCTGGTGTTGATTGTTTGGAATAGGAAAGATCCGAGGAAATATTGTCTGCGGAAAGAAGGGAAGAGCCACTTTAACTCGTCGTAAAGGTGGGACACATGATATCGCTTTGATGTACCGAAGACAAATCTTAAGCACGTATTCATGAGTCGCTTCAATCTATCCTCGAGTACCATCGGGATGCCTCCTATATATATATATATATAGTATATATATATATATATATATATATATATATATATATATATATATATATATATATATATATATATATATATATATACTGAAATAGCTTAGCGTTGACTACAACACTAAGGCGCCGTGTTCTACAGTGCCCGCAAGGCTTCGCGGCCCTCCAGGTCTACTCCCGTATCTTGTATGAGAGTGTTAGTATGTCCGTACATATGTGTTGTTAACTGTCGTCCTCTGTAGCTCTTTATGTAAAGTTATATTTGTTACGTACCGTGGGGCTTTAGTTATAGTTCTGAGAGTTATCGGCTGAAAAGTTTGTAGGTTTCAAATGAGAGTAGTTTTGACTTATCCGTATTAGTCCGTGGTACAGACCCCTTTTTATCGAATTATTAACGTCCGCCTGAAACTTCGTAAATAGTTTCATCACATCGTAACCTAAAACTATTTTATTTACGAAAACTCTTGGAATTGGGGCTTTTCAATCTGCAAGAGGGCAAACTTTGTATATTTAATTAGATACTAAAAAATTGTAAATGTACATGTGCTTCCTACTTGGAATGTAAGATAATTTGACAATAAATTCGAGATAAAAAGGTACCTTCAGAAATATTGAGCCGTTTGGCGTGACCTAAACTCCCAAATGTTCATAATAACGAGGTTATATAGAACAATCAGCCCAATATTTTTGTAGGCCACTTTTTTTATCGATTTTGTGATCAAACTGTCTCACGATCCAAGTAGAAAGCAAATGGGTATTTACGAGTTTTTAGTACTTAATTAAATAGACTTCACCAGAACCTCACTCATCATCTAAATCCTATAGCACAATCCCTATCTAGTCCAGGCATCCCTACAATCCTCTCCAGAAGTTAAAACGGCAATGACCAGATTCTCCACTCAAGTTCTGAGCGTCTGTTGCTCTAGTGCCCTCCATCAGTCTCCACTGGCTTACAATAACAGTGACGCGGCTGGAGTGAAGCACTGGGATTTCCTGTGGTCTTGCCTTGACTTCCACATTTGGGAGACAAAACATGACTTGGAATCCCCTGGGCGAATGTAAATATTGTATATAGGTGTGAATGTGTTTTATATATTTCAATTTAATTTAGTTTCTCTCTTTCTTTTTTTTTCCTATTTAGTTTCTCTTTTTCTTTTTTTTTTCTTTTCTATGTTAATCTTCTTATTTTACTTTCAACAACTCTTTTTTACCTTCTTACTCTTTTTAATCTTCTTATCTCTATTTTAGTTATCATTTGTATGTGTATATATTGCGTGAATGTTTAATGTAAATGCAAATCACACATGAGCTTCTAATTGGTATAGAACTGACCATGTGCAAAAAATGTTATAACACATCTCACACGGTGACAAAAAATCTGGTAGAAAATACAGAAATAAACCTAGGAAAACACTAAGTGAAATATTACAAGTTTATGAAGCGTGAGTTTAGATTTTTAAAGTTTACAAATTACTATAATTGAATATAAATTATAATAAAACGCCCAAGGCCCTTTAGGGTTAGGAGAGAAAGTGGCAACAAAATTAATTTATATCAATATTTTTTTATTTTAATTTATTTATTGAAATTTACAACTGTACCAAATAAATACAAATAATAAATATAATAAAATCTAGAGTAATAACATAAATAGATTTGTGGAGACACTACACAATGATAGCAATCCTTAAATAGTTAAAGTAAGAAGATCACGACGCCATCTTTTTTTTCAGGCACCTAGGAGGATTGTCAGGAATAGAGGGAGAAAGTAAGACTAGAAACAAGTGGATTCGACTGAAGTTTTTCATGAAAGAATATATATCTTGCTTGGGCTAAATCAATGACGTATAGAACATTAATGTCTTTATGAATGGTTTTATTCGTGACAAAATGAGAGGCATTAAGAATCTTAAGAAGGATTTTGGATTCTAAGGATTCGATACGATAGAAATTCGATGGTTTTGTGGAACGCCAAAGCTCAACTCCGTATATTCATATAGGTCGTATTATAGCATGTAAATAAGTATCTTATAATTGATTGAAAGTTTAGAGCGTTTGTCTAAAGTCGGAAACATCGAGCAGTTTCTTGTCCTTTCAGTCTTTATGCGGATTCCAAGTAAGACGTTTGTCTATTTCAAATCCTGGGTAACGGATTTGCTTACCAGAGACAAGTGGATCATTGAAGGATATTGTAGGAGAAGAATTAGTAGGTTTATGACAGAGTTAAAGGCACTTTGATGGGATTTTTGGAATTTATATTTATTCTCTATTTTTGACACCATTCTTCAAAGTGTGTGATATGTGATTAGAGTGTTTCGGATGCAATTAAAGGGTCATAGTAAGCAATTTAAAAAAAAAAAAAAATCAAATAATACGAAATGACAAGTTGAACACAATCTGAAGCCTGTAAGATTTATATCAAATGACTAAATTCAGAGTTCAATTTAATATTACGACAGTTAGCAATTACGAAAAATATCATCCCCTGATTTCAATAAGACCCTTCATCAATTTTTCAAGCTTCATCTTCCTTTTCCTGTCGCGGGGCGTCCATTCCAAAATTCAATTTGTCCTTTTAAAATCAGGCCAGGAAGGCCTAAAATCTTTTTAATTTATCTTCTCACCCTTATTCCGAATCCTTTGTCATTCGTTTCCTTTTCTCATGATTAAACTTTTAAAATTGGATTGCTGTCTTTTATTATTCTGTTTTCATTGCTTGAGAATCTGAATCTGTATTTGAAAAAAAAAAAACAATTAAAAATTATACAGTTTTATATTATTTTAACAGTTAAAATAGTAGCAAAACCACCCACGTGACTTTCTCTCTTAGAGAAGCCTCATGCCCACCCATAATGATTGACAATTACCCATTGAATTAAAAAAACTATGCACGGTACCTCGAACTCTACTTAGACAAAAGACTTACCTGGAACATACATACTAAATTAAAAACATAAGAACTGAAGACGATATAACCAACTCTCGCATCTTCTGGACTATAGATCTTAACTTAACTTACGAAACAAGCGACTAATCTACAACGTCATACTGTAACCAATATTAAGGAAGCATTGAAAACAAATATAACTCTTCTCTCTTTTGTTTCCGGTGATTGATTGTTAATTCATATTTTAGCATGTGCATGTGCTCTTACATCTTATATCTTATATATTGACTATCTTTTTGATGTTTAGATGTACCACGCCATACTATTATATATAGAATAAGTATCTTTTTTTGTTATTTGTATTATCTTTATTATCTTAAATATCTTCCTATTTATCTTTAATTGTATATAGTAATTATGTTTAAATTCTCTCTTTTTCCTTGTATTTTATATCTTTTTATTGTACATAGTATTAATTCTGTAAATATTTCTTTCTGTAAATAGATCTGTTAACCTTTTTTTCTCCTTTATAAAAATATCTAATCTAACCCCCTTCTCACCTGAGCTAGCATGGTAGAGTAAATATTTAATGATGGCCAAATAATGGGTAAGTAGCTTATATTTTCTAGATTTATCCCTTTAGAGATGAAAGGATGGTAAAGCCAGGCGCCCAACAAATAAAAAAAAATCCAATGGAAAATTATATTTATTAAAACTTATTTTATTAACCTTTATTTATACTTTTTTTGGTCATAATACTGAGACCAATTTGAGTGTTCAGCAAAACTAACAGACATTAATAAATTACAAACGGCACAATAAAAAATTCTGCGAAAAATTTTCAATGCATCTTGGTACATTTCAAATAACACTCTACATAACGACTTAAACCTCCCATCAGTGAAGTCGTATATCCACGACGAAATAAACTTCATTTCATTCTTCTACTCTCATTCATAAAAACCCACTCGTTCTATCATTTTCATCCTCTCTGTTACCTGATCGACTCAGAGTAAAAAAAAATGACCAAGGGACCTACAACATTTAAAAAATTATGTTAATCAAGAAAACTCGCAGTCAATGCCTAATTCATGAAATTTGCTACGTGCGCTGCAGCCCAGGTTCAAATAACTTAAAATATTTAAATAAATTATATCTATGTAAATAAAAAAATAATAAAAAACGCAGAATAATAGAATCAATATTCATTACTTGAAAAACAATCTCAACGCGTTTTATGCTAGTCCAATAATAAAATTGAAACATGAAATACTGAAATATGACTTCAATGAAACCTATAAAATAATTTAATTCTACCGCTCCCTCTCCATCCATCTTTATTTCTATATAAAAATAAATATAGTCTTGAGTGAATGCATTGTAGAAAAACAGGGACTTAATGACTTCTAGAAAGGAGATTGTTAAAGTGTTACGGTCTTTAATTTAGAAAAATCGTTATCACAAGAAACTTGCCGGATGATCAGTGGAGACGACAGGGTTCGCAAAAAAAATAAAATAAAATAAAATAAAAAAAATAATCAAGGGTCAATCAATTATTAATAACTTTCTAACGAGCGCCACGCTATTTAATTAGTTGAATTTGGAAAACAGCGAAAACCATAAAAAGAAAAAATAATAAATTAATTTAATTTAAAAGAAAAAAGAATTGGCCGCGGAGTGAGCTACGAATTCGGAACCTATGGGTTTAAACACATATGTTAATTAACCTCATAACCTATCGAACCTTCTTACTTGGTTAATAATGATTTTCCCTAATCCCTCGAATAGGATACTTATTAAACCTAAAAAAAAAAAAATATAATATATACATAAAACGTGAAAACAAACTGAAGAAAGAAAAGAACAGAAAGCTGGCTATTATTAACACTAATGACGAATTTACATATTTCTAATGATTTAAATAAATGTTAATGGAAATTAAAATTATGAACAAGAAATTATATTCATAAGAAAACAAAGAAAATACAATTTACCTTAATTATCGAAGAAAAGAATATAAAATTATTATAGAACTAAACATTAACCTACAACTATACAATATAATAAAAAAATAGATAGGATAAGAAACTTATATTTATATATTTACAAAATATCAATGGTTGAACTCCAATTGGCACATTGAGTTATCTGAGGAAGCGGGAACTTATTCCAGTTAGCGTCGTCAGAGTCTCCCCAGTCCACCTCTTTAAACTGTGAAAATGTTCATTCACCAACTTGTAAAATCAAACAGTACTCGTCGCTGATAATCGCAGTTTCATGGATAGGAAAATAAAATCCGGTGTACACCGTAAAACTAAAGCATTTCACACACACAAATCCTTAGAGTGCCTCAACACTCGCGAGGTTCCACCATCTCTCTCTAAACTCTCATTTGTTTTTCTCTCTCATATGTTCGCTGTTAAATGAATACCTAAAACTAAGACTTATTATAAACTAATACTTATTATTAAAACTAATACTTTTTTTTTTGTCTATAAAATATGTATTTGCGCCTGTCAACAATAAGTTGACAATCAGCAAATGTGATGGCGATAATGATATAATGACATGACAGGCATGGGGAAGGAATGTACTCAGCAGTACCTCTTCCCTAACTTGTTCCAATTACTTGTCTAAGGAAGGAGATCCCTCATCCAACGCCTTTTTAGTCTCCTCCTCATGTTCTGAGGTATGTCAGCTGTGGCCATGTCTCTTATAAGTCTGTTATTATGTCCAAATTTGTGTAAAATCGTTGATATAGGGTCGTTATATGTTGGTCAACTGTTGGAAAGTGGAGGTCAGTATGTAGAGTTTCGTTAGTCACGTACCAAGGTGCTTTTGTCGCAATAATTTTGATTGGAACGTTTGAAGTTTTTTTAGGTGGGTCTTTTTAGCGATGCCGTATATTTGTGATGAGTATGTCCATATGGGCTTCAGTAAGTATGTATATGTATTCAGTGTCTGTCTTAGTTTTAGTTTTGAAGATTTGGCAAAAAGAGAGTAAAGTAGTTTGAGTCGTTTGTTAAGTGTCATAATAAACTAATACTTATTATCAAAACTAATACTAATTAATTAATTTTATCTGAGAAGGCAGGCATGAGAAGCAACAAGGACAAAGACCCGACCTGAAGAGTTCCTTTAAGGTCCACTTGGGACTGTAGACATAACTGCCCACTCCTCATTTCATCTGTACAGCTTTTTTATAAGAGGAATGCAGTAGAAACTCAAGAGGTCTATCAAGGGGCCTGGGAACTACAGGGAGGAGAGAGAGATGGGAGAAATGGGGCAGAAGCAACAAGTACCTAATAATTAATTTTCAGCCCCCATCCCCATTTCAGTTAAAATATTTAGTAATATGCATACAAAAATAATTAATATACTAACTCTTTATTGTAAAAAATCCGGCTTTAATAACTCAAATTATAATACAAATAAAATATAGCAATCTGTTCAACCCCATGGTTTAATAATAATGAATCATGTAGCCTTAATATTAATGCCCTTTAATGTGGCAGAATGTATTAATATTCAATAAAGAAAATTTAAAAAAAAATAATGAGATGCTCTTGCATACATTCCACAGCAGTCAAATTAGAATCAGTGCCCTACAGCATCATTATTATGTCAATTTCCCTGGCAGCCTTAGAAGGGATTAGCTTAATGGATTAAACAGATGTACATATTTCAAAATCAAATTATATTCTTTTTTTGTTTTGTTTTCTTAGAAATAAAAAAAATAACTTTTAAAAATATAAAAAAATTATAAAAAGATAAAAAATTATAGAAATATAAAAAATTAACTTTTGGAAGAGTGCCCTTTTTGCACGGCAAGGTTAAAAGATCTCGGAATACCCCAGAATATATCAGCATCGATGAGGAACGAAGAAGAAATCGTTACCAAAGTTATGAAGTTCCTAGATAATGAAAGTCTTAAACAACATATATGACAAGTTTATAACTAATGATCCTTTACTGATTTATTATTATTTTTTATTTTATTTTATTTATTTATATATTTATTATTTATTTACTTTATTTCATTTTATTTTAACAATTTCATTTGTTTATTAATTTCAATTCATTTATAGATTTTATTGCTATTTTTTTAAAGTTTATTTATTTATCTATTCTATCTTAATATCTATAAGTGTCTATTGTTATTTTTTATTTTATTCTATCAATCCTTTTATTCATTCTTTTTATCCTTTTTATTTATTTTTATTTTTTGTACCAACCATCCAAACAGTATAAAAGTAGTGTTATTTAGTTGATCGGGCGCTGATTACCAGGATGTTTTGTTCCTAGAATTCGAAACAAAAAAATTAACATTATATTTAATGTTCTCAATCTTTTCAAGAAGTTGGAAATTAAAACTTATACAGAAATTAAATTAATAGACTCATTTAAGCCCCTTTGGAACTATGATTCACAGATATACGGGTTGGTCAAAAAAAAAAAAAACCTGCATACATTAACTACAGACTTTTCAACCAAACCTATTTAGGACTATCTCCAAGGTTCCCTTTTACTTCAGTAACATAACTTTATATAAATATCTACAGATGCAAACAATGAAAGATTTTACAGTAACTTACACGGATAAACATTATTCAAACTTGTTCAAGGCAAGGCCACAACTAATTTCCCCCATAACACCCGTAGTATGTTAAAATGGAGCTGGATGAGAGATGCCCTCCACTAACTACAGTTATTAAAATCAAGACAGGAAAGGACGCCGCTGGGCACCCCTTTCTCTCACGCCTACCAACTACTTATTGCAACATATACATACCTACATTACACTCGCTGGTTTTTGGAACTTCTGACTGGAATGAATGGACTTTTTTTTTTAATTAAAATTTATTTGCGGCTGTCAACGGTTAGTTTGTTATATAATAGAAGAAATAATGACATGTCAGTTATAAGGAAGGTAAGTACTCAGCAGCACCTCTTCCACGATTTGTTCCAGTTACATAGGTTGTTTAATTAAGGAGATCTCTCATCCAATGCCTTTTTAGTCTCCTTCTTATGTTCAGGGGCATGTCACCTGTGATCATGTCTCTTATTAATTCGTTGTTATGTCCGTTTAAATTAGTTTAATTTTTTTTATGTGTTGTTTTGTTTTTTAAGTTACTATTTTAAGCAGTATGTTTGAACAACAATTTGGAAGTAAAAAAAAATATAATATATGTAAATATTTTGTCTAATATTTAGTGAGCCATGGTGCTATTTTAGAATATGAGAAGGTTACAATATTTGTGTATTGGTTTTAAAAGTTGGGTTTTAATGATTGTAAAGTGCTAAAGGACCCTAAGATAAGGACTTTAATTCAACAACTTTAATTCAATAATACTTTGTTTTGTATTTTCTTTTATTTGTTTATATCACACTTATCATTTATAAATTAATTGTAAATAAATTGATTCTTTTAGTGAGTTAAAGAATCGTTTGAAGTCTGATAACCCTTACATAACAATCTTACATATATTAATTTTACTAGAAATTAACACTTCGAGTTTTAGAATAAAATCCATTTAGTTAAATTTGAGCGAAAATTTAGAGAGGGGGTAGGGATAAATTTAGAGCACTCAAGCATCATATAATTGTCGTTATAGTAAATAAGGGCCTTTTTATAATTATTAAAAACAACATTCGAATAATGTAATGTAATTGAAAATAATGTAAAACGAAATAATTTTTATTTATTTTTTAATTTTAAGATTGTTACGAAACCTCAAGATGTAAATATATAACCTCAATATTTCCTTTTTGAAGTAAAAATTTCATTAGGCGCGTTTTGCACTTTTTTGTGGAGAGTAAATTAGGTCGATCCGTCAGATGTCATTCGGTGTTAACGCTCGGGTAAAGTCGGATAGAGTCGAATAACTAAAATATTTTTACATATGGATTAAAATATCTCAGATACTAATAATCGAGCCTGCATAGTATAAGCGAGGAAATTGTTCAGCATTTTATACTCTCTGTAATGTGCTATTATTCAAAATTTTAACTTAACGCGACGCCATGTTAGGGTGTCGAAAAGGAAAACAAATATTGTTGAAAACCAAATTATAACAAGTTTTATTGAAGATATGGATTAAAATATCTCAGAAACTAAAATTCGGACCTGCATACTGTAAGTGAGGGAAATGTTCAGCATTTCATCCTCCTTATGATGAGCTATTATTTATAATTTATATTATTATTAATATTGCCTTTTGAAGTTTTCAATTATATCTTGTGGTCTAAAGCACACACCATAGTTTATTCATCTTTTTTTACAAGAAAAAGTAACCTTCTTATCCACTAAGTCGTACCATTAATATATTTCCCATAAAACAATCCAAGTAGAAACATGGGCCGGAGAAGCAGTGAAGTTGAAACATTGTAGCCTGCCTCCTAGATCGAACCCTTGTCATCCTCTGGGGGGGGGAGGAGGAGGGTGGCGGAAGTTGCCGTCCTCACTTTCCCAACTTTGCTCATCCACTTCCGCTCGAGATAGAAAAGTATCGCCGAGGAAGATTAATCATTTCCTTCTCCGGTTAGGATGAGTTGACAATATCACAATAATAATTGTCTACCTGTCGATCCTTGATAGCAAGGTGGATTTTGATAATCCGATTTCAATAAATCAATTGCATATAAAATATATATTATCTTTTTGAGTTGCCCTGAGATAACTAATCGGTTACAAAGATAAATTAAGTCGTTGTTACATTTAAAGTTTAGTTCTTAACTTAAATATTAATATTATCCTTCAGCCAACAAGGCAAAATTCTAAAACACATTTAACAAGGTTGGTCGTATCTGAATTTTTATGAAGTAAATTTAATTAGAATTTCTGGGAAATTCTTACAGTTATAAATAATGTTTGCCTTTCTTTCATTTTCCCGAACAGAGCAGCCATAACATATTTTTTTTTTTACATCTCGTTTGGTAAGACACCAGCATTTTGTCGGAAATGTTCAAGTGCCTGTTCGTGGTATAGACGCTTTTTTATTTTTATTTTTTTTAGGTTATTAACATCCTCTAAAACTTCGTGAATGGCTTCATCTTATTATAAACTATAACTTTTATATTTACGAAAATTCTTTTAAATTTTAAGGGCCCTTTGGCTTGACCTACACGTTTTGATAAGTATGATATTTGCAACTGTTTAAAGAAATACATTCAGTATATTTGAACATATGGATATAATGACGTGAAAACACTTGTTGAGGAACTACCCAATGGTAGCACTCAAATAATATGTCTACATTAGGAGTTTACGGGGCCATCTTTTCTTCAGACGCCTTGGCGGGTTATCAGGAATTGAAGAGTTGGCAAGGTTAGAAACTAAAGGGTTGTGATATTATAAAAAATAAATATTCTTGAAGAAAATATAATTTTTAAAACCTTTTAGCCCATGAATTAATCGTAGAAAGAAGCAATCAAGAGTCAGCTAGTCAAATACAGTAAAAAAAGAGGTAAATTTTTTTTCCACATTAGCGATAGTTAAGGACGGATATCTTGGAAACTAAGCCGGCTAGCGATACAAAGTTTATAATCAATCATTTTTCAAATTTTATCAGGTTTAATTTTATATAGACCATGCAATGTATAGTTTCCTAATATAAGTGAAAACTCGAACAAAGTAACCTTCTAGGTGCACCCCTCCCCCCCACATTGCTCACAACCTAGGAGTGAGGCCTTTTAGCACGTTTACATCCTTACTAATTCAAACAATTTTATAAAGTCAAAAAATTGTGTCCCGATCATTTTTTTCTATTTCCTATTTTCTAGCATTCATTTTCTGGACTAAATCTGGAACCTTACGGAGTTGAGCTATGGGGCTCCACTAAACCATCGAATTCCTCTCGCATCCAATCCTTACAATCCAAAATCCTTCGTAAAATTCTCAATGCTCCTTACTTTGTCACTAATAAAATTATCCATAAAGATCTTAATGTTCCTTATGTTTCAGATCTGGCCCGATCCAGATACCTATCCTTCCATAATAAACTTCAGAATCATCCCAACCCTCTCGTTTCTAACCTTGCTTCCTCTTCAATTCCTGATAACCCTCCGAGGCGTCTGAAAAGAAGATGGCCCCGTGATCTCCTAATATAGTCATATCATTAGAGTGCTAGCATTGGGTAGTTACTCAGCAAGTGTATTCATGTCATTATATCAATTATGTCCAAATTTACTTGATGTATTTATGTAATACAGTTGTAAATGCCATAAAGAAATAAAACAAATCTGGAACAGTTCTGTAATCTATTATATAGAAAAATGCAATATTAACTGAAGATCTATGAAAAAAAAATACCTGAAAAACAACACTGATAACATTGAAATTAAACTTTTCGTTTATTTGACTTTTTATAAATATTTATATTGTTTTTGAGAGTTTAATTAAATCAATCAAATTAGATTTGTGATGGTTGAAGTCAACATATAAATACAAAGATGGACGAGCCTTTATAACTCAGATAGCCATATTTTATGTTAGTAACGTGTTATAAGCAACTTCTGTAAGCATATAGGCGGTTGTTAGATAGGCTAGGAAATGCAGGCAGTAACTCCTGGCTGTATAAGTAAATTACCATCACAGGCTATCAGAATACCATCCATATCAGACCATACCACCCGAGGCTCCCTCAGCAACCATTCGTTATCGATAAGGGGACTTTATGGCAGGCTAGCTCCTCTGGAGGTGAATCCTATGCCTAGCCTTTTAGTATTAAGTAGGCCAGAATGACAAACTATGATTAATATCAAGCTTCAAATATATTGAGAGAAAACATGTTTATAACAGCAAATTATTTCACAAAGGTTTATTATTTCCTAACAATTATACATCTAAAATAACATTACCTTCATAATATCAAAGGAAAAGAAAATATCTTGTGTGTCCACTCACACGACATTCCTACCTATTTCAGAAATGTTTTTATATCTTTACATATGTTCATGAAGAAATACAAAAGAATTAAACTAAATTTATTTTTCTGAAAATTGGTAAAACAAAAGACTATAGTACGGTTCATTTGATAAACTAAAGCCATGAAACCGGCTTAAGGTAGATCAGTGTAAAAATTTCAATACTCACTAATTGCCATCGTGTGGTAGATGTAGTCTCATCTGCATTGGAGCGCGGAATGTACTGAACGCGAGTCTTTCTCGACGTTGAACAGGCGTTTGATAGAGTCTGGCATCCGGGAATGATGTACAAACTCCGTGAATTCCTACCATCTACATACTTCCTCATTATCCGTTCCTGCCTTACTGACAGATACTTCAAAGTCAATCATAACAATGCTTATTCATCTCTTTTTACTCAGTCTGCCGGTGTTCCACAAGGTAGTATCCTAGGTCATATCCTTTACACAGTTTATACAGCTGACATCCCAACCCAATCCAACACTGTCATCGCCACCTATGCCGATGACACGTGTATCCTATCAGTTAATAACGATCCATCTATTGCATCCCAAACTCTTCAATCACACATCACAAGCCTTGAAAAATGGTGTAGAAACTGCAGGATTAAAATAAATTCCAATAAATACCATCAAATTACCTTCACTCTTCGTCGTAAACCTATGACTTCCTGCCCTACAGGATCCTTCAACAATAGCCCTCTTATCCCTGTCGAACAAATCCGATACTTAGGACTCCACCTTAACAAACGACTCACTTGGAACCCCCATACCAGACTGAAACGACTAGAAACCGCCCGACGTTTTCGACTACTGCAGCACTTACTAGATAAACGCTCTAATCTTTCAATCAATTATAAACGACTCGCATATATGACAATAATAAGACCTATTTGGACTTACAAAATGGAGCTTTGAGGCTCCACTAAACCATCGAATTCCTCTCGTATCCAATCCTTACAATCCAAAATCCTTCGTAAAATTCTCAACGCTCCTTACTTTGTCACAAATAAAATCATCCATAAAGACCTTAATGTTCCATATGTTTCCGATTTGGCCCAATCCAGATACCTGTCCTTCCATAACAAACTGCAGAACCATCCGAATCCTCTCGTTTCAAACCTTGCTTCCTCCTCGATCCCTGATAACCCTCCGAGGCGTCTGAAAAGAAGATGGCCTCGGGATCTTCTAATATAGAATTTAATTTGAGTTCTACCAATGGGTAGTTTCTCTTCATGTTGTACATGTCATGTTACAAATTTCACATTTACTTATTGTATTTTCTATGTAATACAGTTGTAAATTCCATTAAAATAATAAAATAAAGTAAAATACTCACTAATATTGCTGATCAAAAACTTTTTGCCATAGCTTAGTATTGTCAAATAATAATTTCTGTTAAAAAGAGAGGAAATAGTGAAGATTGTGTAATGCGAGCAACAGATTTTCTTACTTTCAGTTAGTCATCTTCATTCTCTCATTCATCCCTTTCTGACATCAGGAAATGAACTAAGAATCGTTCAATACAAAAATTGAATAGCTGTAACTTCGTTAATACTTGTCCAAAATGAACGATTTTTATTTGGGTTTGTAGGGAATTTAATTGCTTTTAAACGATAGGCTAAACGAATTTATTTTAATCTATACACGAAAATAGAAGGTAATTGATGAACGAGGAGATTTTTCTTAAAATAGGGTATCGATAGTATAGTTGAATGATGATAAAAAAAAGCGAATAATTTATAACTTCTTTAAAAATAGAACTTAGCATAATTAAGTCGCTCATAAATATCTTTAAATGCTTTTTACAACGACAAACATTATTTTCCTTTGAAAAAAATTTAGTCTGATTTAGAGTGGAGCTATTGTTTATTATTTAAATTAAATATTTCTTTAGTTATTGATCCCTATTAGAAATATAGCATTTTATGCTTTAAAAGAACAAAACTGGGATTTTTATTTTTCTGCTGAAAACTGATCCATTGTTTATATGCTTTTTTTTTCTCTTACGATGCGCAATCACTTCTATACAGATATATATCTACTTACGGGACAACTCTGTATATAAGATGCCTTTATGAATCAGCTATTTTTTCCCACTTCCATTATATTACTAATGAAATTGGAAAATATGATAGATACTTTTAAACATAATATAATGTTTGCAAAAAAAAAAAAAAATCTGGTGTGTCCACTCACACGACTTTCCTACCTATTTCAGAAAAGTTGTTTATATCTTTATATATGTTCATGAAGAAACCAAAATAGATTGAATTAGATTTATTTTCCTGAAAATTGATCAAAGAAAACATTTGAGTACGATAAACTGTAGCAATGTTAACCAGCTTAAGGAAGACAAGTGTAAAAATTTGAATACTCTCTAATATTGCTGATCAAAAACTTTTTGCCATAGCTTAATTTTGTCAAACAATAATTTCTGTTAAAAGTAGAGGAAATAGTGAAGATTGTGTGATGCGGGAAACAGATTTTCTTACTTTCACTTAGTCATCTTTTTTCTCTCATTCACCCCTTTCTGACACCAGGATATGAACCCGTAATTTTATATTTGAAACTGAATAGCTGTAACATCGTTAATAGGTGTCCGAAATGAACGATTTTTATATTGTTTTGTAGGTAATTTAATTACCTTTCTATTATAAATGTTACCGTATAATATATACCTAGCGAGTTAGGCCCTATAACATTTTTCTTTTCTATATAACTTTTTTTCCTGAATTTTCTGGGGAATTTAGTCCATATACGAAAATTGAAAGGACAATTATTAGAACATTATAGACAAGTTTAATCAAAATCGTTAGAGCCTTTTTCGCGCTATAGTCTATAGAAAAACATGTTTTCATTTATTGCTCGCAAGCTATTGCGGAGCACCGAATTTCTGTCACAGGCATCAGTAGTCAAAACCCTACAAAATAAATAAGAAGCAACAAAATCGGTTCAGTAGTTTGCGAGAAAATCTTGGCACAGACAGACAGACCAATAGCCAAAAATGTGTTTTTCGAACTCAGGGGGCTCTGAAACGTATAGATCCGTCGAAAACCGCATATCGGAAATTTGACCCGATCGCAATACTTTCCTTATTCCTAGTATAGGTAGGAAAGTAACAAGTACGGAATGGAACAGTTCCGATTATATCAATGCTAGCTGACCCGTGCGAATACTTTGCACAAACCTTATATTTGTAAGTTCCATTCAGTAATGTTTCTATGCAAAGGTTTAATACATTTCCTTAGTAAGTTATCAGTTTATAAATAAAATAATCTATACCCATCCGTAGGTAAACCATTTCTAGTTTCAATAAATTTATAATTATAATAATATAGTTTTTCTTAAGTATACAAAAGCTTCTAAACATAGCCTTTAAATATCTGATGAAGGATAAATACTTTGGATTTAATTCTCCGGAAGGTAAATTTTTTATTTTATAGTAGCACTCTGTATTTACAGAAAAAAAAATTCTTTTGTCATAAAAAATAATCAAGTAAATTTTTAAAATGATAAACATCTAATATCTTATAAATAGATATTTTATTTAAAATGAAGTATATAACATTCCATATTTATTGAAAAATAACAAATTTAATATTTAATTTAACAAACCCAAAGTATTGAAATTAGCTAGAAAAATTACTTACTGATACAATGTATACTGTTTCAGAAAGAAAAGGGCCATTGCCCAAAATTTTAAATTCCGAATGAAGAGCAGAAGAGAAAATAGGGTAGATTAAGAAATACTTTTATATCATTTTCTGTTAAATAAGAAAATCTACCAATGAATTTATAATATCGATGAAAAATCTTTATTTTACCCTTATTTATCCATTCCATGCTTCAACTCATTTAAATGATCCAAATATTAAAACTAACAAAAACAAAAAATTAAAAAGACAAAAATTAATTTAAAAAACATTAATTAAAAAAAACATTAATTAAAAAAACAAAAATTGCTCAAGAATAAAAAAAGGGAGTATCTTAAAAATAAAATAATTGAAATAGAAACTAATAGAATCGAAAATAACGTAAGAGACATGTACAAAGGTATAAACAGATCACGTAAATATGTAGGGCCCGTAACGTCTGGAATTAGGGATGATAATAACAATATTCTGACCGATCCGGTTGACATATTGAATAAGTTTAAGGACCACTTTGACAATATTTTAAATACGGCAAATTATGATCTGTGTCCTTCTTCTGAGTACCAGAGTGCTGAACCGTTAATAGAAGGACCAAGTAAAGAGGAAGTTGAAGTAGCTATCGGAAAATTAAAATCATATAAAGCAGCGGGAATCGATAATATTCCTACTGAACTAATTAAGGCATGCGGGAAAGCTGGAGTTTCTAAAATACATCGGTTGGTTAAAAAGATCTGGGTGAACGAGAAATTACCTGAGGAATGGAAAGAATCTATTCTTATTCCGATTCACAAAAAGGGTCCGAGGACGGATTGTAATAACTATCGAGGAATTTCACTCCTTCCGGTATGTTATAAAATATTCACTTTAATCTTAACCAGTCGAATCACGGAATACGCCGAGAAAATTATCGGAGACTAACAATGCGGATTTAGACGGAATCGTTCGACTATTGATCAAATATTTTCTTTACGGCAAATATCAGAGAAAAAATTGGAGTATAACGGTATTGTTCACCAGCTGTATATAGATTTTAAAAAGGCTTACGATTCTATTGACCGCCAGAAACTGTATAATATTCTAATCGAGCAGGGGATTCCAAAAAAACTAGTAAATCTAGTCAGGATGTGCTTGACGGAGACACTCAATAAAGTTAGAATCGGTAATAATTTGTCCGAAAAATTTGAGGTTCGTTCGGGCTTAAAAGAGGGGGATTCTCTTTCGCCTGTCCTGTTCAATTTGGCATTAGAACATGCCATTAGGGAGGTAATGCGAACCGAGAAAGGGTTGGATCTGGGCGGGACAACATCCGTGCTGGGCTATGCTGATGATCTGGTACTGTTAAGCGAAGACGTTGAAACTATAAAACTAAATACGACGACGTTAATGAAAGCCGGTAAAGAACTAGGACTCGAAATAAACGTGGATAAAACAAAATATATGGTTAGCTGCAAAAATGGCGATACTACTGGTGATATCGATATAGATGGTAATATGTTTGAACAGGTAGATAAATTTAGGTATCTAGGTTCTACGATAACTAGAAAAAACGAAATTGAAGAAGAGATTAAGGTTAGACTGAAGGCGGGGAATGCTTGTTATTTTTCTGTGACAAAACTACTTAGTTCGCGCCTCTTGTCCCGAAACTTAAAAATTAGAATCTATAAAACAATTATCTTGCCTACAGTTCTTTATGGATGCGAAACTTGGCCGCTTACATTAAGGGATGAGCAGCGTCTTAAGGTTTTTGAAAATAAAGTATTGCGTAGAATATTCGGACCGAAGAAGGATGAGTTAACCGGAGAGTTCAGACGGTTACACAACGCCGAATTGCGTGAGCTGTATCCGGGTAATATAATTGAGGTAATTTCATCACGGCGAATCAAATGGGCTTGTAAAGTTGTTGAACATAGTAACGAGAGAATTCCTAAAAGGCTAATATTTGCTGTGCCTAATGGTAAGCGTCCGAGGGTAGACCGAAGCGAAGGTGGGAAGATTGCATTAAAGCCGATCTGAAGGGACTGGGTTTGGTCGGCGAACGGTGGAGGGAGGTGTGTAACAAGCGATTGGTGGTGTCGGCATCGAACCTTCGGGTTCGCTAAGCCTTATTATTATTATTATTATTATTATATTTGTTAATGTATTGACCATTAACAACCAAACCAAATTTATTGAAATTAGCTAGAATAATTACTTATTGATACAATGTATACTGTCTCAGGTAGAAAAGGGTCATTGCCCAAAATTTTAAGTTCCGAATGAAGAGGAGAAGAGAAAATAGGGTAGATTAAGAAATACTTTTATATCATTTTCTGTTAAATAATCTACCAATAAATTTATAATATCGAGGAAAAAGCTTTATTGTACCCTTATTTATCCATTCCATTCATTGATACATTTAAATGATCCAATCATAAAAAATATATACAAGGGTAAAAAAAGCTTTTTCCTCGGTATTATCATTTTTTTTTATTAATATATACCCTTAAAAAATTTTAAAGATTCAAAGAAAAAATAAAATTCCACTAAAATATACTTGATGAAAACAATTATTACTGCAATAGATTTAAAGTTTCTGAGTAATCCGAAACTGAAATGAAGAAAAAAATCTTTAAAGTACAATTAATACTAAGTATTTAGAACGCTATATCTTTACACCACACAGTCCGATTTAAATGATTTTTTTTTACGTTTTGTAGGGAATTTAATAAGCTTTCAAATACGGTTTGAAACCTCTCACTTTTACATTTACTTTTATGTAAGTCCAGGTAGAAAATTAGGAATCAAAATTACGATTCGCGCACTCTAAATGATATTCCTTTTCTACTGATGATATACCTCATTCGTCAAAATACATCTCTCTTAAGAGCCGGAAAAGAGATATATATTTGAGAAATAAAATGTAAGATTCTATTCAATTTCCCCTCAAGTTAGCGCTTAGTATCGAATTTTTGATTTCAACACATTTTTGTAAATTTATTTATTTTCGCCTTTTATCTTTCTGCTTACAGTAACAGACCCGGCGTTTACACTGAGATGAGATGTACTTGAATTAATGTGAGACAATGTTCAAGACTGCGGATCATTCAGTCTGATTGTTATACCACGAAGCCCCATAACGGTAATAGAGCTCCCCCCCCCACTCCCACGAATAATGAGCTAAGGGCTCTCAGGTGGGATTAGGGTGGGAGGGCCGAGGAAAAAAAGTTTAGGGGGGCCGAAAAAAACAACCCCTTCCTGGAAACAATAACCCCATTCAGACCCAAGTTCTTGTAATTATAAAACACCTAATTATAGCGGACCTTGAAAAAGGTATTATTCTAGATCTTTTCCGACCAGAATGGTTTTTTGAAAAAAAAAAAAAAAAAACTGCTTGTGTTTTATTTTTTATTTTTATATATTATTGTTCTTATGTTGGTTGCGTGAGAAAATACGGATTCTTTGTTTCCGCCTGTAATAAATTTCTCCTACCCACACAGTGTATATAGAAACTCCACTCAGAAAGGTGACAACCGTTTTTTCCTTTAATTATTTTTATTTAATAATATTATAATTTACCAGATACAACGTTGATAAATATTAGTGCTAAATGTGTCTATCCGTACAATTTATACATACAAGGAAAATAAATATTTCTTTTATTTCATTATTTTTTTAATTAATGAAATTTACAATTGTATTAAATAAAAATACAACTCTAATAAATGAAAAAATGGAAACATAATGACATGAAGAGGCATGTAGAGAAACAATACATTGATATCAATCTCCAAAGGAAGGCATACTATTTTTCTGAAAATTTCATAATCATGTATTATGTGTTTTAAAAACCAATAGAAAACCCAAATTAGCCTTTATTGACTACTTTTGTTACAGTGAGAAAATCGATTACTTCCCAAGAAACATAAAAAATACAATTTTGAGCGTTATCGAAAATAAATAAAATCTTATAAACTAATCTAGTTCAAAGGGCAAAGAAGCTATTTCCAAAATTAAAGGAAGTTATTTGGTTACTGAGCAAGTATCAATTAAGCAGCGGAAGTATAAAGGTTACATTTCCTGTTAACAGGCAACGGGATATCAAAGCTAGGACTTTATTGGATAAATCCATTGTCTTCAAAGTTAAAATTAAGTTCATTGACTCGATAAATAAAATGACTACAAAGTCAAAGAGTTAGCTTCAAAATTTATCAATTAATATTATTCTTTGGAAAGTAAACTTCATTTAGTATATTGATAATTCATATAGCCGCTTAGCATAGTCAGTTCTATATTGTATTTATCTTGATAAATAAATATTATATTTATCTTAGCTAATGCTAATGTTCCATTTTATATTATTCCTTTTCTGTTATTACTACTTTCTACTTTATATATATTATACATTATTTTTACTTTCCTACCTATACTAGGTAAGGAAAGTATTGCAATCGGGTCAAATTTAAGACATGCGGTTTTCGACGGATCTGTACGTTTCAGAGCCCCCTGAGTCCGAAAAACACATTTTTAGCCATTGGTCTGTCTGTGCCAAGATTTTCTGGGGAATTTCTGAACCGATTTCGTTGCTTCTTTTTTTATTTTGTTGGGTTTTGACAACTGATGCCTGTAGCAGAAATTCAGTGCTCTATGCGCAATAGATTGGGCGAAATAAATGAAAAACATGTTTTTCTATGGACTGTAGCGCAAAAACGGCTCTAACGGTTGTGAAGAAACTTTCCTATAATGTTTTAATCATTGTCCTTTCGATTTTCGTATATAGACTAAATTCCCGACAAAAATCAGGGAAAAAATTATAAAGAAATGAAAAATGTTATGGGGCCTAACTCCATGAGTATATATTATACGGTAAAATTTATAACAAAAATTTTGAAAGGTAACTAAATTACCAACAAAACAAAAAAAATCGTCGGAATCAAACCAGTATTAGCGATGATACAGCTTATTCTATTTTTTTCACATTTTTTTAACTTATAACTTTCCTACCACTAGGTAAGGAAAGTATTGCAATCGGGTCACTTCCGACATGCGGTTTTCGACGGATCTATATACGTTTCGGAGCCTGTTGTTTGAACTTCCCTACAAAGCCATATAAAAATCGTTCATTTTGGACAATTATTAACGAAGTTTCATCTATTCAATTTCCAATGTAAGATTACGGGTTCATATCCTGGTGTCAGAAAGGGGTGAATGAGAGAAAAAAGATGACTAAGTGAAAGTAAGTAAATCTGTTGCCCGCATCTCACAATCTTCACTATTTCCTCTACTTTTAACGGAATTTATTGTTTGACAATACTAAGCTATGGCAAAAAGTTTTTGATCAGCAATATTAGAGAGTATTGACATTTTTACACTGATCTACCTTAAGCCGGTTTACATTGCTTTAGTTTATCAAATAAATCGTACTCAAATCTTATGTTTGATTGATTTTCAGGAAAAATTTATCTAGTTCAATTCTTTTTTGTTTCTTTATGAACATATGTAAAGATACAAAGCCTTTTCTGAAATAGGAAAGTCGTGTGAGTGGACATACCACATATTTTTCTTCCTTCACCTTTACGACTAATAAGAGGTTTTTCTGGGGCCAGAGGAGAGAGCGGATAATTTATGCTAGAGAAAATGGCCTTCCTCCCCCTCGACACTGTGACTCGGAATAATTATTTTATGTAATAATTTAATATGTAATCAAACATTAATTATTTCAACTGGGTATGAATTACTAATTATTTCAACATTAATATTAATTATTTAAACTACAATCAATATAGTTAGATTTTTCTACATACGAAAATATCTTGGCTACCTTGCCTCTTCTATCCTCTGTGGTGGAGTTTCTTCTCTTCTACCCAACTTGAAGTGGCCTTTTTTTTTTTTTTTTTTTTTTTTTTTTTTTTTTTTTTTTTTTTTTTTTTTTTTTCTTTTTTTTTTTTTTTTTTTTTTTTTTTTTTTTTTTTTTCTGACCCCCCAGAAACTTTATTTAACACTACTTACAACATACATCTATGAATGTATATATACATTATTGCTTGACCTTTGCTTACCCAAGGGTATTTTAAGGTAAATGACAGTTTATGCCGTAAGCATAGGATACTTTCTGTGGCCTTAGGCCTTAATTTCATCACCGGGCGTGGAGGGACCGCCCTGCTTTTTTCATAAAGGATAGGGATGAGGATATATTTACATATTTACAATTATATATATACACTATGTACAAATGTGAGGATTCAGACTGCCGCGTCCAGACCCCCTCCTTCGTCAAAGACATCTACCAGGGGGACTTTGCCTTGCCACCTTCCAGGCCTGGGCGGTGGGGCGATTTCTTGGAATAATGGATTTGCACAGGCCTTAAGCCCATCAAAAAATTTGATGTGCCTCCGGCCAATGAATTCCGGGACCGAGGGTAGTTGGAGCTCCTGGTAGATGTCTCTGTTCCTGGATCGCTGAAGATGGGTACCTCTGACTATTCGCCGAAGGACGGAGTTTTGGAATCCCTGCAGTCTCTGGAGTGTCGTCCGGTAAAGGTGTCGGAGAAGCGGTGCACCATAGAGCAGCGTAGGTCTGATGACCGCCTTGTATATCTGCAGTTTTAGTCTCAGCGAGAGCTGCGGCGACTTCAGCAGGTGGTAGAGCCTATGTGACTTTTGTTTTGCCAGCTTGAGTCTTTGTTTGACATGACTGGAGAATGTTAGGTGTCTATCCAATGTCACGCCGAGATAGACTACTGAGTTGGAGATCCGCTGGTCCACACTACCGATGGTGAAGTGAGTGGGTAGTGGCTTTTTCCCTTGCTGGAACGACATCACGATAGCGTCAGTCTTCATGGGGTTCACTCTGATGCCATTTTTCTCTAGCTCTCCGACGATGGCTTCTGTGGCTTTTTCTGCATGCTTGAGGGCTCTCTTTGCATTAGTGCTCGATGCATAGATCCCGATATCGTCAGCATAGGCTGCTACCACTGCGTTTGGGTGTTTGAGTGCCACTACTGGCGCCGTAAAAACGACGAACAGTATTGGTCCCAACACAGACCCTTGAGGTACTCCACAGGTGGTATCGACTGGGTTAGAGTAGTCGTCACCAACTCGTACGACGAGAGATCTTCCGCTAAGATAGCTTCTGATCAGTCGGCATAGAGGGGCTGGGAACTTGTACTCTTCCAGCCGTCGGAGTAACAGCGCGTGAGACACGCAGTCAAAGGCCTGACTGCAGTCCAGTGAGATGAGTGCCGTAGCTCTGTTGTGATTCATCTGCTCTATGGTGTGTGCCTGAAGTTTCGCCAGGTGGTGTTCGCAGGCGACACCTTGTTGGAAACCTGTCTGCTCTGGTGGTATAATGTTCTTCTCCCTACAGTGTTTTATGAGATGGTAGTGAATCAAGCGCTCGAAGATCTTGCTGATGTGCGAGAGGAGGCTGATTGGGCGATAGTGCTCAGCCGCGTCTCCTTTCTTCCCCGGCTTTAGTAGGGGTACTACGATTGCTTGTTTCCAGGCTGTGGGAAAGTACGAGATTCGCAGGCATGAGTTGAAGATGTTCAGGAGGAAGGCTTTACCCTTCCTTGGGAGCATCTTTAGTAGCACATACGGTATCTCGTCCTGTCCTGACGCTTTGTTTCCCTTAGTGCGCCGTAGTACCGACTCAAGCTGGTTAATACTGGAGAAAACGGGCTTCTCGATGAGACTGGGAGATGGTCCATCCTGTACAGGAGGGGCACTTCTCGTCCGCTCTGCGTCACCCGCTGCATAGCTTTTCGACAGTAGTTCAGCCTGTTCCCCGGGTGTTAGCAGCGCGTCACCTTCTGTCAGATGCACACTTCTCTTCTTGCTGACGAAAGTCCTGATGAGTCTCCAGAACTGGCGGTGATCATCGTGTGTCCTCCGTAGCTGATCATGCCATAGAGAAGTTTTCCAGTCACGCATGAGGCTAGCTATCTGCCGGGTCATCGCATTGATGGCCGGCTTCAGACTATAATCGCGGGTGCGCTGGAAGATGTTTCTGATGTTGTTCCGTTGGCTTATCAGTGCAAGAATGTGCCGCGGTGGTCTTCTGATGGAGTTGGGCTGTGGGGCGAACCTGGGGATATTACGATTGGCTGAATCCTGGATGGTTGTGGTGATGACTTTCACAGCACTGTCCACCTCATCTCGAGTCCTGCACGGTGTAATAGCTGGTAGTGTGTTCTCAACGCAAGATCTGTATTCTTTCCAGTTTGCCTTGTTTAGTAGATACTTGCTCGCCGGCGGTGTGGCTGGCATGCCCTCGAAAGTGTAGAGCACAGGCCGGTGATCAGAGGGACCATACGGTAGTGCGTGGCAGTCCGTAATGGTGTGCTGTTCTCTGGTTAACAGCAGGTCTAATGTTGAGGTCCAATCAGGGCGGGCTGCGTGTCGGAAAGTGTGCACACCTGGGTGAAAGACGGCCAGGCTGGTCTTAGTGATGTACCTCCCCTGGGGATTGTCGCTACCACAGAGCCAGGAAGAGTGTCGAGCATTAAAGTCACCAATGACTACATGCCGACTCCTCGCCTGGGCGTGTTGTAGCAGGAGCTTCACAGATGTGAGATTTGCCCTCGGTCTCCTATAAACACAGGTGAACGTATAGCGATTTTTAAATCGTACATCCACTGTGACTATGTGAGTTCCCTCGGTAGGTTCCACTGGGTTAGTGATGGTTTTTGAAGGTACATCTCTTCTGACCAGTATAGCGACGCCCTCAGCTCTCCCCGGGGGGCACACCTCCCGGTACACAGTATACCCCTGGAAAAATACTCGAGACGATGCGGGCAACATTGTGTCAGTCAGTGCCACAACCGATGGTCTGTGCTGCTGTAGGAGAAGCTCTAGTTCGGCCGACTTTGATAGGAGGCCTCTGATGTTCAGGTTGACTACGAGGTGTTTAGTCATTTTTCTTGATGGGCATCACGGTTTGAAGGAGAGTTGTTATAAAATTTAACATCGTGTCCATCCTGTCCAACATCTTCTCAACGAGGGTTACTAGAGTTGATTCTGTTGTCCTAGGTGGCTGGGTTTCAAGTGTGCTGGTGATCGCTGGGGTCGGGCTATTTTGTGTCTGGTGGTGGGGGGAAGTCAGGTGGTGGGAGGCAGTGGGCTGCTGTGATTGGTTGCTTGTCCCGCCAATGACATTAGAGAATGATAGGTCCTTACGGACTGGTTTGGCCGGATTCCTCATTGTGCTGGTGGCTGAGCCCTGCTTCTTCCTTGTTTCCATAAGTTTCTGTCGGGAGGGACATTCTTTTGAGAATGCAGGGTGGTTACCGCTGCAGTTCCAGCATTTAGCCGGAGCTCTCTTAGGGCACTCTGTGTTTAAATGTTGTTCTCCACACCAGGCACAGTGGCAGGTTCGGCCACAATATTGCATTGTGTGGCCGAACTCCTGGCAGTTCCTGCACTGTACTGGGGCCTTCGTTTCTTTGTACACCCTTACTCTGAAGCGTACATAGTCGATAGCTTCGAGTCTCTGGATATCTTCCAGTTTGACTGTGTGTTCAGTTATGAGCTGGATTTCCTCCGTTTCATAAGTTTTCCCGGCCTTATTGGTCCTCTTCAGGCGTCTGGCCATCTTGAAGCCGGGGAGCCGACGCTTCAGTGCATCAGTTATGGTTTCCATGTCAGAGTCCAGGTCGAATCCGTGGATGACAAATTTCTTCGATCTTTTTGTCCCTCTCGGAGCAAATGTATGGAACTCTACATCTTTATCTTGAAGCAACATTTCTGTCACTTTGGTGTGGTCTTGTTCGTTGCTTACGTACAACCTGGTCTCTTTCGCTGAATTGTTAATAAAATATTCTCTGACCTTTATCATTGCCATCATCCTCTTGACAGATGGCTGCGATATGGCCGGTTTTACGATGATAGGTGGTGGACGTCGGTCTTCATTGGTTGCTAGCACCTGAAACCGGTTAGAAACCGAAGTAGATGCTGTGCCATTGTCTACTTTCCTCCTCGGTTTGAGTACTTTGTTGGGTGGAGGCTGCACGAACCCTTCGGAATCGCTATGTGGCCTCTTCTTCTCAGCCCGTGGGTCTTCATTTCCTAATTCCATGTTGATAACATCTTCATCCGTCGATGGTAGGTCAACATGCTCAGGGTTCATCTTGTAGGCTGTAGAGCAGCTATCTTCTTACAAGTATACTGCTGCCCGATTGGCTGTCGAGGTTGAGTTCCACGGGATAAGTGTGGCCCTCAACAGCTTAAGGCGCTGGACTTAGTAAGAAGATCGAGAGTGAGGAGTAACTGGCAGGCAATAGTAGTGATGAGGAGGTCCTTCTGCTTCTGCTGCTGCTGCTGAGTTCGTGTGAAGAAGTGAAGTGGCCTGGGCCAATTACTTCTTTCTAATGCAATAGCCTTGTAGTATAAGTAGTTTTCATTGGTGATTGGCTGAGAGGAACCGCGCTCCGATTGGACGTAGAATCCTTTCTCCCTGAGCAACTTAACCTTAAGTGCCTGATAAGCGATACGGACAAGCACTAGCGGATCGATGATTTATTTTTGTGGGGGCTTCAGCCCGAAAAAAAATTTTTTCATAAAAATTACTTTGGAAAAAAAGAAAGAAATTAACTGCCTTTATGAAATGGTGTTTAGGTGATTCCTAAAGCCCTTTTAAATTAACTTTTTTTCTATTTTTTTTTTCTATAATACATAGTTAAACGGAGGTGATATTTAAATGTGGTTTGAAAAAGAGTTTTCTATAAATTTAGGAAAGATTTCATTAGAGCGGCTTTTGAGAAGAAATATCCACTGTTCGGTACTGTTTGCAAGACGTTGACGGAAGTGACACAGGTTGTTGATACGCGATTTGAAGTGAGGGTAAGTGGACTTTAATAAGGAAAAGGATATATGGGGTTGGGTGAAGGGTTGTACATTAAATGGTTGAAGAGCTGTAGATGAAGAAAAAGAGTTGGCGTGAGCAATAGTGATGGCCGGAGATGAAGTGTTGTCACGAGATGCGGTACTGGTCGGCGTTGAAGAAGGTGAATGGTGACTCGGTGGGCGTGGTAAAAAGGTTGCTGCTGGTAACTGCGGCGATCAAGAGTGATTTTTGAGTGATGTCTAGTTCGGCGATGAGTAGAAAGACGGTTGTTGGCCCCGTATAGATAGATTCATAATTGGTAAATGGTTGACTGTAGTGGATAATGAAGAGACGAATAGTTGGGCTGGTCAGTCAAAAAAAGAAGGAAAAAATAAATGATAATATTTATTTTGACATTTGCCGACGTTTCGACCTGAAGTTCAGGCCATCATCAGGGCTAAGAAAAGAACCAGATAACAAGGTATGAGAAATATAAAAATTACAGTAAAATGCAGTTGTTAGAATAATGACAATAGTAAGAACAAGAGACAAATAATAATAATAACTGGTACAAAGTGTCGAAAATGTAACTCAAATGGTTATATTTTACCATTTTGGGGGAGTCTTCAGCCCGAAAGCATCCACCTTACAACTTGGGCCTAGTGATGGGGCATAGAAAATGTTCTTACTATGTTTAACAAGCATTAACTTATATATTGAATATATATATATATATATATATATATATATATATATATATATATATATATATATATATTTCTCTTTAATTATTTATCCGCACCTGTCATGGTGTTGACAATCAGCAGATGTGTTCTCATGATGAGGATAGGCACTAAAGGCATGAGGATGGAAAGTACCCAGCAGCACCTCTTCCTAGTCATTAATTATTTTTTTATTTTAGGTGCCCGGTACCTTGGTTTTCTCCTAGACAGACGACTAACGTGGAATCCGCATACTAGACTGAAAAGACAGGAACTTAACCGACGATATGGCCAGCTATATAGACTACTTAATAGAAAATCTAAACTTTCTATTGAAAACAAACTACTAATCTACAAGACAATACTAAAACCCATGTGGACCTACGGACTAGAACTATGGGGGACAACCAAATTTTCTAACTTCGAACGCATTCAATCCTTCCAGTCCAAAGCCCTCCGCACAATAGTCGATGCTCTCTTCTATGTAACCAATAAAACCCTTCATAATGA
Source organism: Nezara viridula (assembly GCA_928085145.1). Taxonomy (NCBI): domain Eukaryota; kingdom Metazoa; phylum Arthropoda; class Insecta; order Hemiptera; family Pentatomidae; genus Nezara; species Nezara viridula. Next base: position 243,867,630 of record OV725077.1, read on the forward strand.
CCTTAATATTCCATTTATTCTTGATCTTATCCCAGACAAATTCTCCAAATTTCATCAGAACCTTACCCATCACCCTAATCCCGTAGCACAATTGCTATGTATTGTAAAGACCGTCGGTGGAATAATTAGTTTAAAGGTATAAACAAATAAACATTAAGGTAATTTAGGTATTACCTAAATATAAACATATTTAGGTATAAACCCAACATCTGGCGGTTGGGTACCTGACTGAGGGTAACCCATTAGGACAACCTTTTGTAAGTGGTAATAAAAACCCTTAAGGACCACCGACAAAGACCGACAAAGTGTTTAAACAGGATCCCGAAAGACCTTTTCACACCTTCCACCAGAAATACCTAAGTCTGTACCTGGCTGCTTTACCTTGGCCTGGGGAGAGGGCGTGGTCATCCCTTAGGCTGAGGAATATTCAGCCAATCAGGAAAAAGGCTGCCAAAAGAGAGGGGGATGAAAAAAGGTGGGAGATAGAGAACTTGGACGAAGGACACTTCTTTTTGGAACTCGGAGGAGAGAGGACTTCTTCTGGGAACTTGGAGCTGAGAGGACTTCTTCTGAAACGCAGCTGAAGACACTTCTTCTTTATGGGACTCAGCTGAGGACAGCTGGATGAGGAGAGGCTGATAGAAGAGAGGCCTGATGGACTGCCCGGCACTGAGGAGGTCCCTGATGTTTTCTTCCAACTTGGAGACTGAAGCCTTGGCCCTACCTGATCCATGTCCAGATGATCTCGACTTATTAGATAAGTAATCCCCAACAATTCCTTTTTAAAGATGTATAAATATTTAATGGCAATGTAATTTTCAATTCCATCCATCTGAATCATGCCGTCACAACCAATTGTATAGTTCATTTTTGTAAATATAATGTATATAACATTCTTTCTCATCACTTGTAAATAAATATAATTTGTACATAAAAGTTATTTTAATCATGCCACCTATTTCTTTCATTATAAGCACAGGTAATGTTTGGTAATTAGAGAACAGATAAACACACAACAAGCCTTTGTGAGAAGTAATCCAATAAATTAATCAAGGACCAATATGTCAAATGACATAATTTGTTTAACTAATATTTTTCTTAATTAATTCTGGATAATTATCTTCAATAATTACCAGTGGCATCCCGTTATCAAAATCTACTAATCAAAAACCATTTGATACGTAGCATTTTATGGCATCCAGCTTGTGGGCACTTACTATTCTGTTTTCTAATTACTAACCATTAATCATTTATTATTAATTGTTTTGTACTTGTATGTGGCATATTAAAATAATTACATAACATGATTCAGATGGATTGATTTATTTGTATAGTTTATCTTTTTTAACTTTATTGGACATTAAAATAGTTGCATCTAGTTGGTTATTCTTATAACTTCATTTTTAAAGTTTAATGTGTCGGTTTCTTTGCGAAGAATTGATTAAATAGTTAATTCGGTTTATTATTATAAATCTTAAATTTTTTTGGGTACATATTCGCTAATACACTTCGCGATGGATCTATTAAAATCACTATCGGCCACAAATGAGGCAACAGTTATGGAATCACAGTCACCCTTAACTGAGAGGATCAAAGCCATAATGGATGATCATTTTAAGAAATTCCAAGTGGAAATTAGGGAAATCTTTGGTAGATTAGAAAAGAGAGCAGAAGATGTGACAGACGACTTATGTAGAAACATGGATGACTGGGCTGCGAGTATAAGAGAAGATACGAGCCAAACTAAGAAAAATATCCATAATAATGATAAAGAAGAAACAACTGATGCACAACGGAAGTCCATGAAAGAAGATAAAGTTAACGACATTGAAGTACAAATAAATACAAAGGCTAATTGCCCAGTTGAAATGATTGAGATCTCAAATATAGATGACCCATCCACTTCCCAAGACGAACATATAGAACTGTTTTTTCAAGAGACAGCTTCTGAAGAGATTGAACTCCTAGACGAAATAGAGGAACATCAGAAAAAAGAATCCTATTTCGAAGATACTGCAAAAGAAGTGAGACAAGAAGAAAATCATAGGGAAAATGAAACCCATCAGATTCAAACCTATAAAGGTATGCGGGTAAACATTTTAGGTTCAAATAATACTATATCAGCAGAGCAACCTACGGTAGTTTTAACACCAATAGCTAAAATGAGAACATTTATTCGGATTAAAGAATTAGGCAAATTAAAACGTCGGAAAAATTCGAGGGTAAAATGTTTCCTTTCAAAAATGAAAATGATTCCTGTGGAGCCAGAAAGCTACCTCAGGGGGAAGGTAAGAAAAAGGAATCAATTTTAATTACCGGTTGATCATTTGGCATTAAAAAAACAATAGAAAACGGACAATGGATATATATAGACGGAATTTTAAAGTAATAAAAGAGACCAAATACTACTTAAAAAGAATAACCAAAATTCATGACAAAACTATCATATTCTTTAATAAGAATAATTTTTACTATGATTGAAAAGTTATAATGACTTGCCATAAAATATTTTATGAAAAAATATATTAAACGTGGGAATAATAGTCCTGTTTGTCAGTGTAACACAGAGGGACAGGTAAAAAATTGTGACATTAGTCAATAAGGCTGCAAAGGCCTATCAGCTACCTGAGACCCACCAAGACAATTGTATATATGTAAAGAATTAACTTTAGTATTAAAATATTTGTATTGATGTGTAATAGTATATAGTATAATAACATAATAGTAAGTATTTGTAACATAATAAGTATTTGTAATTGGAATAGCATACGTACAAAGAGGAAATTATAGTTAGGTTTATCAACGTGTAAAAACATTGATAAATGCTAGGTTTAGCAAGAAACGCTAATTTAATAAAACTAGCGCTATACCTCCTTGAAGTTGCCAAATTGCGCGGTAGTCTTTGTCCCATTCCAGAGGACAAAAAGGGGTTTTTTAGCGTCCCTTCCGTTGACGAGCTAATGGGTCCTGGCGAAACCATCGTCAGGTTACCCAGTCTGGATAATTGTATATAAATTGTAGATAATAATTGTAAATATAATTTGGTAAATAGGTTTAGTATCTTATTCTAGGACGCGGTAGTCTTTGTCCCATTCCAGAGGGCAAAAAGGGTTTTTTTAGCGTCCCTTCCGTTGACGAGCTAATGGGTCCTGGCGAAACCATCGTCAGGTTACCCATTCTGGATAATTGTAAATAAATATAGTTGTAAATATAATTTTGTAAATAGGGTGATAGGATTTTAATAACCAATTTGATGGCTGAATGGAAGGAATCTCAGGCTGAACGACCAAAGTAAATTTATAATTGAAGTATTCATACTATCTTATGATAATAGTTAAATTAAAGTAAAGTTAAAACCTTTTTAATAATAGATTTGTGTTACTAAACTTTTATTAGAAAAGAAAAAGGGAAGGACCGAGAATAAATCATTATTAAATAAAGGGATAAAACTTTTCATTTTAATTTAAATGCATAGTGGGCCAGATTGATGGGAGTAAGATCTAGTTATAATTATGTTACCGAATATTGCCGTAGTTCAAAATTAGCGCAGACGAGCACCCCAAATTAACTTCTTAAGAAAAATTGGACCATTTTGTTTTTAATCCTGATAGGATTTAGTTTAAAGGAATAGGGAATAGTTACCCTCAACTAGGAGTAGACATAGGTCCTCCTCATCACCCGTAGGGTTGATAAATTTTATATAAGGGAGAACCCTTTTAATGGAATAGCTGTAGTGCATCCATTCATCACTAAGTGTGATAAATAATTAGGAGAAGATAAAGAAATCTTCTATAACTATACCTCCAGAGTACTGAGGTAGTATGTGTATGGATCCAGAAGTTAAAGATTTAAAAAGTATAATAGTAAATGGGGCTGAAGTAATATACTTTGTCATTATGATGTGCACATGACTACATTTGAGGCAAATTTAACGGTTTATAGCGGCCACGTGTAAGGAATGGATGATTCATTCATAGTTAAATCATAATTGAAAATCATAAGATAGGAATTTAATAGTTCATTGAATAAAATATTAATAGGTCATTGAGAAAACGAAGTCGCCTGAGGTTCATTCACTATTTCAGCAAAATATATAAGCATCCCGATAGTGACACTAAAATGTTTTTCACGAACATTTGCCAGCCCATTGTTTAAAAAACAAGTTGTGACTTCTCCTTTTAGAGAGCTAAAGGAATATATGATTTGAAAGTTTGTGAATGAAAATTAAAGGACTGTTGTAAATGATGAGAATGCTATGAGCTTCTAGACCAAGGATGTGATATAAAAGTTTAAAAGTAAAAGATGGTACGAACCACTTAGAAACTAAAGGTAAAGTTATTGTTTTCATTATAGCGGTTGCCACACAAGGTAGTTACACTAAATGAATAATATGTCATTGTTGTATTATGTGTGTAAATGTAGTCGCCTAAAAAGTGCACCAGAGATAACTTGAATTCCTTTGAAGACTCTTTTTTGAGAGTATAAATAATAATTATATAAATAGTGAAAAGATAAGGTGAATGTTAAGAATTCAAGGAAATGACACTATAAAATCTTGGCTAAATGAGATGTTAGTAAAGGAGGACATAGTTCAATGAGAGTAGTGTAATGAATGTCAATGTGTATATATATATATAAGTATATGTTTTGTTTTGTGTTCCACTAAACAAATAGATAAACTATAAAGAATTACGAGTAGTGGTATTGATATATTGCAGAATTGGTAAATTTGAGATATATAAGTAAAATTGAATTACTGGTTATGTAAAAGCATATTTTTTCAATATTTCCAGTAGTTAATGTATAAATTTGTGTATATTTGAGTTAAATCTCATCCTATATTGTTTATAAATAAATTTTTACTTTTCATTCTGAGATCAGATAGAGGAAGCCTATTGTAAAGGTATAGATGAATAATATCTAAAGAAAAAATCAATAAACAAGTTTATTTATTTTTTCTTTTCCCCAAGACTAGGAGAATGCTATGTATTGTAAAGACCGTCGGTGGAATAATTAGTTTAAAGGTATAAACAAATAAACATTAAGGTAATTTAGGTATTACCTAAATATAAACATATTTAGGTATAAACCCAACATCTGGCGGTTGGGTACCTGAGGGAGGGTAACCCATTAGGACAACCTTTTGTAAGTGGTAATAAAAACCCTTAAGGACCACCGACAAAGACCGACAACTAAGTGTTTAAACAGGATCCCAAAAGACCTTTTCACACCTTCCACCAGAAATACCTAAGTCTGTACCTGCTGCTTTACCTTGGCCTGGGGAGAGGGCGTGGTCATCCCTTAGGCTGATAATATTCAACCAATGAGGAAAAAGTCTGCCAAAAGAGAGGGGGATGAAAAAAGGTGGGAGAGAGAGAACTTGGACGAAGGGACTTCTTTTTTGGAAAGGAGAGGAGAAAGACACTTCTTTTTGGAACTCGGAGGAGAGAGGACTTCTTCAGAAAACGCAGCTGAAGACACTTCTTCTTTATGGGACTCAGCTGAGGACAGCTGGATGAGGAGAGGCTGATAGAAGAGAGGCCTGATGGACTGCCCGGCACTGAGGAGGTCCCTGATGTTTTCTTCCAACTTGAAGACTGAAGCCTTGGCCCTACCTGATCCATGTCCAGATGATCTCGACTTATTAGATAAGTAATCCCCAACAATTCCTTTTTAAAGATGTATAAATATTTAATGGCAATGTAATTTTAAATTCCATCCATCTGAATCATGCCGTCACAACCAATTGTATAGTTCATTTTTGTAAATATAATGTATATAACATTCTTTCTCATAACTTGTAAATAAATATAATTTGTACATAAAAGTTATTTTAATCATGCCACCTATTTCTTTCATTATAAGCACAGGTAATGTTTGGTAATTAGAGAACAGATAAACACACAACAAGCCTTTGTGAGAAGTAATCCAATAAATTAATCAAGGACCAATATGTCAAATGACATAATTTGTTTAAGTAATATTTTTATAAATTAATTCTGGATAATTATCTTCAATAATTACCAGTGGCATCCCGTTATCAAAATCTACTAATCAAAAACCATTTGATACGTAGCACAATCCCAATTTAGCACCACCCATCCCTACAATCCTCCTCGAAGGCTGAAACGGCAGTGGCATTTTGTAACATGTATATATTGGAATTCTGGCAATGGCCAGATTCTCCACTCAAGTCATGAGTGTCCGTGGTTGTAGCGCCCTTACACAATCTCCGCTGGCTTTTAATACCATTGATATGATTGAGGATGAAGCGCAGGGATCTCCTGAAGCCTTGCATTCCCTTCACATTGGGGGGGGATAAGTATGGTTCGGAGTTCCCATTGCCGAATGTAAATAGTATAAATAGGTATGCCTGCATCTCAAACTTTTTTTTAGAATAATTGTAATTCTATTTTATTCATTTATTTTCATTCTATTATTACTATTATTTATATTTTCTTCCTTCACTATGATATTTTATTTTGTTCTTTTATAGCTTTAGATTATTTGAAATTAGCTTTTTTTTTTTTTTAATTTGTAAATATGGCGTGAATGTGCTCTCAGAACTCTATTATAAATGTCCTTTATTGAGACAGATTGTAATATTTTTCAATAAACAAATAATCAATTTAGGTAAAAAGATCTCTCATCCAGCTTTTTTTTAATCTCCTCTTGATGGGCATGTCAGTCGTAGCCATGTCGATTATAAATCTGTTTTTGTAGTTTGAGATGGAAACGAGAGTAGAGAGTACGTATATGCTGGTCTATAGTCGGTTGTCGTAAGTCGCTATGTAAAGTTTTGTTGTTGAGGTACCAGAAAGCTCCTGTCGTAAGTCGTAAAATTTTGGATTGAAATGACTGTAGTTATTGTAAGTGCGTCTTTTTTGCTGAACCGTAAATCTGATAGGCGTATGTCCAGATGGGTTTAAGTAGGTAAGTGTATGTATTCAGTTTTTGTCTAATTTTCAATTTTGATTTGGAAAAAAGTGATTACAGTATTTAATAAAAACTAAATAATAAAACTAAAAATATCTTATTTTACGTATATGTGTATATATATATATATATATATATATATATATATATATATATATATATATATATATATATATATATATATCTTCTTTTGTCTGTAATATTCTGTTATTCTTAAGAGACTTAGTGCCAGAATAAAGTGATTTTCAATTCTATTCTCTCTCTAGTGGAGCCACGTGCCTCATGTATATGAGTCTTTTGTAATTAATGGGAAGCTTAGATCGTTTGTCTAGTAATGACCTTCACCTTCAACGTGTAAAAATAACAAGGTTATGTAGACCTTACGACTAATTTATTTATTGATTTTTTTCTAGTTCTTTTCTCGATTTCGCGTACAAATTATTCTATAATTGAAATAAAAAGCAAATGACTATTCATCAGTTTGTCAG